>SCLH01001516.1:28445-67028 GCA_004367855.1 Oikopleura vanhoeffeni | reverse complement strand
TTTGGTCGAAAAATGATTAAAATTTTCATAATGCTTTGAATTTTCGAAAATTTTACGAATTATAAAATAAAAGTTTGAACTCAAATCTTTCCTTAGATAGATAAAAATTGATTTTAATTAGCTTAAACACATTAATTCTGATTGAACTAACGATAATAAGTAAAAAACAAATTAACTAATCATTTTTGTAAGTTATATTGACTCCATTCAGCCGAGTATATATGCCAATCGATTAACAAAAAAATCTGATATTGATACCAAGAATTAATTTCAATTATATCCGCCGTTCACACTTTCGTTGATATCCGGGCCCTGATTACAAAACGTAGTGTGTTTTTAAGTAGTAGAGCCGGGATATTAACAAATGTGTGAATAGGGTACATAATGCATCGAAGTTGTTAAATGCTGAAATTTGGTAACAATGAGAAAATAATTTAACAAACAGAAAAACACTGATTTGTGACCCTCAGGCAATAATCTGGTTATCGAGGTCATACCAACTATTTTCGATATAAATCTTGATTTTCATAAATAAGATGGGCAGAAAAATAGGAAGAAAANCTACCCCCTTAAGCATCAGATTAAAACGTAATTAATTTTGTCGATTAACAAATTAAATTGATGACCCTGGGAAATCATAATCCAAAATTCCCGGGGCTCAGATATGATTTAACTGTACTTTTATCTCGGTAAGAATCTTGGTGCGTTTTGAATACTAAAATATAAATACAACTTCAAACGAACCGTTTCACCTTTAGTTATATATATGGGTTAGATCAAAAAACACATTGTTTTACTATTATTATTTAAGTCGTGGAGTCGATATCAGGCACCCATACTACTTTTTCGCCGAAATTTTACTATGAAATTAAATGCCTTTATATTTTTTATCTATTTACGAATGCAATATCTAGTTGTAATATGCAATATCTATTGTATTTAAACAAAATATATCTAAGAAGGGGATCTTTGAGCCCGGCGTTGCGCGTTGGTGATTGACCCTTTTTTTGAAGCACTTATTGGTCAACGTCATTCTTTCTAGTGCTCTCATTGGTCAAACGATCTTCTTCACCCATATGTGGATAATAAAACTTAGCAGGCTATATAAGGTTGGCATCTAGTTGCTCAAAAGTCATTGCGAAAACAGAAACGGTCTGTTACTCTACGAGTTAATTAATTTCAGTTATACCCAATCAAAACGTCGTGATTCAAAACTCTTTTTTTAACCTATGCTGCATAGGCTATGCAAAATAAATCCATGTTCATATAAATACTTTACTTATCAAATTTTGACCACATGTCTACTTTTGGTTTGTCATAAAAAAACTTATGAGAAACTACATTTTCAATAAATAATAAAATTTTTCAAAATAAATTCACTCGATCAAATTTCTTTACAAAAAAAACTTTTATTTTTAGTTTGTAACTGTCATAACCACTCCGACACATGTCACTTTGACGAGGCTGTCTGGAATCTGACCAATCAGCGATCGGGTGGTGTTTGCGAGGAATGTCAACACAACACTATGGGCAACCAATGTCAAAAGTGCAAAGAAGGATACTACCACGACCCAGACAAAAAGTTAACAGATATTAATATGTGCGTACCATGTAGCTGTGATCCAGCTGGCTCATTATTTGGAGGTATTTGCGATCCAGCTACGAACCCAGATGAAAAAACTGTTGCAGGCCAGTGCCATTGCAAAAAGAATGTTATGGGTGATAGATGTGATACTCCCAAACCAGGAACCGTGTCCGAGATAATTTAAAATGAAAACTATTTTAGCTTACATAAATATTGATCCATCATGAGAATTTTTTGAACACTCAAATTTACTTTAACCCCACCTGCACAACAGTGTTTTGAAACACAGACACCAAAATAAAGACCTCCAAAAGTACCCCTGATTATTGATAATGAATATTTTGAGACATTCAGCAATTAAGTATTGGTGAGCCAATGCAGTATTCAAATGCAATTTTGTTTTTTATGCACTTCCGAAACCATGAGAGCTAACTTAATTATTTGCGTTTTTCGCCTCCTCAAGTGGGGGATAAGCTGGTTTTGAAGGCAAAAATTGATAATCGAAGATAATAACTTTCAGGGTTAGCATTTTTTCACTATACCTGAATTTTTGTCAAAATTTGTTCCAAATTTAAAATGAGCGCAGCGTTCCAAAATCTAAAAATTGAAATAAATGTTTAAATTTCTCACCGGTCTAAATGGTCAACACAGTATGTGTGGTAAAAATTTGTCGTGAAATGTTTTAGCTCTTCTTTATTGGTTCACGCGTAGGTTACGTTTGTTATGTTCTCTTGCGTGGAGTCAGGAAAACGAGTTTTTTGCGTGACTTATTGCGTCTCAAATCACTAATCTACTTTCAAAATAAAAAAATAAAAATTTTCCATATTTCCATCTCGGACATCCAATGATCAGGATTTCACTCTCTAGACATAAATAACCCAGACGGTTGCTCTCCATGTTTTTGTGAACTTGATGGAACCAATGAGATCAAAGGCTCATTATGCGATGCAAATAATGGTCAATGTCACTGTAAAAAACACACTCATGGTGAACGATGTGACCAATGTATCCCTGGTACATATGGAATGTCAAGAAGTGATGATATGGGGTGTAAAACTTGCAATTGTGATATTGGGGGATCAATTAACCGAGAATGTAACCATCTTAATGGTAAGGGTGTTTTTAGGATCAAATTCAGAAATATGGCACCATTTTAAAAATTTGTATAATTGTCCATTGGTCAAAGCATTTTTGGCGGTCTCATTTCGCAATAAGACATCAGCTTAAGGGGATTGTGGGTGCAGTAGTTATTTTCGACCACGGTCGCAAATTTCGGTATTTTTCAATTGCACCTGATCATACCAGCACCTCAGAAATCGTTTGCAATTAAAAAAAACACGAAATTATTTCTGGATATTTTTTTGCTAGAACATTGAAATCGCTTGCTCACTGAAATGCCCGCAATAATGACAGATGATCAAAAACAAAATAACCTATTAGTGATCAATTTTTCACGGGATTTCAGACCAAAATAAAATTGGAAACTTTTGACCAATATTCTAGAAATTTCCAAAAATATCGTTTCGGACTTGCATAAAACGGAAATAATTCTAGATATGGTATCATTTCAAAATTAAAAAATCAACTCGCAAGAAAAAGTTGATCTAAATGAACGCCTTATTTTTCCCCAGCACATTACTGGAAGCACCCACAATCCCCTTAAAGATTTTTGATAATAGACATCATTTTCCACGTTTTTTCTGCTAAAAAAATAAATTTGTTCATTCAGGACAATGTAACTGTCGTGATAATATCGTGGGTCTTCAATGTAACAGTGTGAAAGATGATTGTTATTTAAAAGATATACCGCTACTTGTAACACCAATAAAACCTGAATCTGCTGATGGTCTAGAAGACCATTTTCTACCAGACCACCCAGAAGATATGCTAAAAATGGTACGTGTGCTCAAACTGAATTTTATCCCTTTGATGGAAAAAATCATCCCATGATAACACTAGCTACCAATTTCTTAATTTCAACTGAAATTAGGTTCTCAATATATTTGAGGTCAATTGTATGTGAATGATGTGCGAATGAGCTAAGAAATGAACATTTAACTTAACTGGTAGCTAGTGTTGTCTAGGGATAATTTAAGATATGGCATCAAGGGGTAAAACTATACATTATGCTTTGCTTTTTGATTTATAACTTTAAATGCTAGAAAACTGACAAATTCCAATAAAATAATTAACTATTGAACTTAGTTATTTTATTTGTAACAGAATGACTTACGAATAAATGGATGAAAATTATTTTCATTTGCTTTGGAAACATAATTTAAAAACAATATTAAATTATTCATAGACTAGAGTTAATGTCCATTTTTTAATGGTCCAATTTTATTGCGATGGGAAAAAATATATCTGAGAAAATTCCTACTCATTTTTCTCTTTTTAATTTTAGAGAGATGATATGTTTTTCAAGTAAAATCGATAATTAAATCTTAATTTAAAAAATCATGTATCCTTTATAAATTAAGCTGCCAAACTTTGACACTCATATTTTTTGGCGGCACTACTAAGCAGAAATTTAAAATAAATAAAAATTAATACGTGCTCTATCTTTTCTTCAAATTTACAAATCATCAATGATAATTCTTTTCAAATAGGTTTTTGTGTTTGTTAAGCCAATCACCTCCTTAACGTCTGAGACGATACGGTTATTAAATCTCAATATTAACCGCTTTTGTTTCCACTGCTCAAATATTTTCCGAACAAAGCCTTTCGGTACCGTACTCTGTATATGGCTCATTGATTTTCAATCGGTCCCAGTATTTATCGAAAAGCGGGCGGTGAAATTCGTTGATAAGAATAGGTTTTTATTGTCTGCTTAAAAAATGGATTAAAAGAGCCTTTTTATATGTCTTAAATTTAATACCGGCGAACTTTAATTTAAGTTTGCAAAGTTAACATTAGTTCACTGTCCATTTTTGACCCAATATCGAAAACGTTTTCGATGACCATGTATCAGCTTTCTTCAATTTTCGGCTGGGGTATTTTTAAAAGGACAGTTGTCATGCGAAAACCATAGAAATAACTAGCTACCTTATGAAACAAATTTTTTATATGAGGATTATTGCACAAACTGTCATTTTTCGAGAGAAACAAAAAATAAGAAATAGCCACTAAATGGTGTTTCATGTAATTTTCAAAAAAAATAAGCCTATTAATTCACAAATAGGCACATCAAATTCAAATTTTATGATTTTATTATCTGAACTGTCAATTTGTAAAAATTAGAAAACTTTTCACTTCCAAATTTAAAAACTATTTTGTAGCAACTTCAACAGGGTTCAGAAACTCTTGATTCTGATGGTCTGGAGTTTAAACCTATACATGTTCCAATCGCTCATTATGGGCCACCTAATCGAAATTCGGTAAATAACGACTCGGGTAGCACATCTTGAAATCAGTCACATTTTCGGTAGAATCTGCTTTTTGTCATTTAATGGCCGGAAGTACGGGGCACCTTAAAAGTGATTTCATTTTGAACCATTTTTTAAATATCGAAAAATAGACATTTCGATATTTTTTATTCATAAATTTCATCTTTCATTATTTCTACTCTACAATTAGGGTATTAAATTCATTCTCTAACACCGCTCTGCCAACTAACATATTCTTTATAATACAACTCAGATTTTTTCGCAAAATTTATTTTTTAAAACCAAAACATCTGAGTTTTATTTATTTGTTATTTTTATTGGTAAGAAAAAATTTTACATTGAAATTTATAGGGCGGAGAAAATGATGACTTGCCAGCTACTTTTGGTGGATCAAGTTATGTAGCACCACAGGATCCAAATTACCGTAAGTAAAATTATTGTTAGAAATTTTTTGATAAATATTCCTGGAATTATTATTAAATTGTAGCCAGTGCAAATATCACTTTCAGTGCAAATATCATTAGAAAATTTTTTTTTAATTACGTCTGGATTTTATGCCAGGAGATAATTTTTTTTCAAATGTTTTATGTCAGGGTTGGGCGCGCCCACAAGTCTTCGATGTGGCGCGACAACTATCACAGCCGCAAGGCTATCGGGCGCACTTATATTTATAGCTATGCAGATTATTTAAAAAAACGCCAAGGGTTTTCTCGAATTATTTTTATTTCACTGCAAAAATCTCAAGTGAATCAGGACCGAACGCGATTCATCTAAATTTAGCTGATGGCATTAAAATCAGTGATGATGAAAATACAGTAAAGTGCTAATCAGTCATTATTGTCGAGGAATTTCGTAAACAATTTCTGTTGGTTTTTATTGTTAAATAAAATTTATGATGAGCCACTTTCAGAAGGCGGTTTTATATTGATCAAATCAGATATTTGATGGCATTAAAGTCATCATCGCTGTTTTATTCCTTTGATATATTTTTTATAGTTGTAATCACAAATTGTCGGATATGCGCTATTTTGAAAGTCAAACCATCAAATTTCAAGTCCAAATTTATGTGTGTTTTTCAAAAATTGAATTTTTATAATAAATTTTACAGCGTGAGCCCGCAAAAGGGTCACCTTTTGAAAAAAATGGCAGATATTTGGTCCCCGTAAAAGGTCACCCCCCTAAGAAAGTGCATAATTGAGATACCGCCGTTGCCAATATCTAAAATCCGGGAAAAGGGCCCATTCTTAATAAATGATACTGAAAGTCTGGCTTGATTTACTATAAATGAGCCTTCTTTCCGGATTTAATCCTTATATACTCATTAAACCCAAAACCCATCAAAATCTCTGAACATCGCTGCAGCTACATACAGTAGTCAGTCATTATGTAGTAGTCAGTCATTAAGCTACTGAGGTGAATTGATGTAACGATGTTATGTCTGTCAGCATATGTAAGAGATTAAGGTGCACTTTGGGTTGAATTAGAATATATGAAAAAGGGATATTCCTGAGTCCTTCGTCGCGCGATCGATTGAGACGGCAAAAATGCAAGCGTTATTGTTTTTAGCACTGAAAGCAAAATATATCTATCTTGGTACTTGCTAGGCCTTTTATTCTACTTTTCAGATTTGAGTAATTGGTTTGTTAATTGTTTGCAACAAAAATAACACCAAGTGACCAAATCTGAAAAGTGGCATAAAAGATCCAGCAAGTACCGTAATAGGTATGGATCAAGTGCGGTTTTTATGATAGCAAAAAAACTCAATATTTTACTCAATTTTTAGAAACTTTTACTACACAATGGTCGAGTACTGGGTACGTCAAAGTTTATGAAGGAGGACATCTCACATTCAAAATAAACAATTTACCAAAAACGATGAATTATCAATTTCATTTGAGATATCAACCAATGGTAAAAAACAATAGTTTACACTACCGGAAATTTATTTAGCGTGATCAAGTTATGTAATTTGTACAGTAGGGTGGCCCTACAATGAATCATGCTAAATAGTTTTTTAATTTTATAGCTTTTATTCATCCGAGTGTTAGTCTGACACTGTCAGAAAGCTACAGGCTATCGGTAAATAATAATATTTTTATTATAAAAGAATTCAACAAAAATGGAGCAAGTTTTACTTTATGGGGTCAAATCTTTCTCATCAGCACAAACTAAGGGAGTAAGAGCACAATTTTTTTTTTCAATAGTAACAAAACTTAATAAAAAATGATTTTAAAACTAAATCAAGAATAACCAAGTACATTTTTGATAGTTATACATCTTATTTTGCTATTTCTAAATTGATAATTAAAAAAAAGATACCATAAGTTTTGATTGGCTCAAAATATGGTCGACTTAATCTTTTTTGTGATACAGTATAATCGAATACCATTTCTCGAAATCATCAAATATATCAGACTTTTAATAATGTATAATTTGGCATTTTATTCCTTGTGCCTATATTAACTCATATTTTTATAATTTTTTAATGGAATTTGTTACTTTTAAGGGATTCCTTGAGACGTATTTTTGGAATCCAAAAAATAATATATTAATCTGACCAGATATCTATATTGACAATAAACAATATAATATTGTAAAGGGCTCGAAAGCGACACTTTTCAATTAGAATACAGCGTGAGTCTTTTCGATTTCTCCGTTTTCTCCGTAGACAGCCAAAATTGCCTATACTTTGCTTAAGGGGGTTGTATAGGCTGGAAAGGCTTTTTCGAAGGCTCATAACTTTTTATTCCTTGATAACATCTTATAAAAATCTCAGGAATAGTAGTTCGTAATCTCTGGAACACATTTTACTTCTTACTTTTTTCATAGCATGTTCGCAACCGGTAATTGAGTTGACCGCGAGCAAAATTGTTTTTTGAAAGTCGTATTTTTTTTTCGCCTTATTTCAAAACATTTGATTTTCTCACAGATATTATTATTTTTTATAACAAAAACTGATATCTGGGTTTTTCCCATTTTCACCTAAAAGTGCTTCAAAAATAACGAAAAGTGTCGTTTTTTGGCCATTTTTGCCTAAAATCGTATTTTTTTCGTTGTATTTATGAATTCATTTTTATGCATACAGAACATTTTGCAAGGGGTGGTGAACATCTTTCAGGAGTACTTCTTCGAATTTCGACCTGATTGGCTGTAATCGACAAAAAAGTGCGCGAATCGACAATTTTGAATATGAAGAGTGAGAATTAGAAATTTAATTGCCACAAAGATTCCTTGGTAGGTTTGCTAGAAACATATTAGCAACTATGGTCTGATTTGAACACAGCGGATTCTAGAAAAAAATTAAACTTTTTCATCAAATTTATTTTTTGATCTCAAGCACCGTTCTGTTCAAAATCAGACCATAGTTGCTAATATTGTTTCAGCAACCGTACCCAAGAATCTTTTGGTGGCATTAAATTTTCTAATTCTCACTTTCATATTCAAAATTTGTCGATTTCGCGCACTTTTTTGTCGATTTACAGCCAATCAGGTAGAAATTCGAAAAAATACTCCTGCAAGATGTTCACCACCCCTTGCAAATGTTCTGTATGCTAAAAATGAATTCATAAATACAACGAAAAAAATACGATTTTAGTGCAAAAATGGCCAAAAACGACACTTTTCGTAATTTTTGAAGCACTTTTAAAGTGAAATGGGAAAAACGACGATACCATTTTTTTTGTTATAAAATATACATTATCTGTGAGAAAATCAAATTGTTTTGAATAAGGCGAAAAAAATACGACTTTAAAGAAAATTTTTGCTCGCGGTCACTCAATTTACCGGTTGGTCGAACATGCTATGAAAAAAGTTAGAAGTAAAATGTGTTCGAGATTACGAACTACTATTCCTGAGTTTTTTATAATTGTTATAAAGGAATAAAAAGTTATGAGCTTCGAAAAGTCTTTCCAGCCCTATACAACCACCTTAAGATTTTGACTGTCTAGCCGCCTGGGTAAAATAACGGAGAAATCGAAAAGACTCATGTTGTACATTCGCCATTCAAGAAAAAAATTTTCTTAACTTCTATAGGTGAAGCGCAGCTAAATATTTGCTTCATTAAGAGGGTAGCAGGCGTTTAATTGAAATAAAGCATGTCAATTTTTTAAGTAAATAGGGTCAATTGTCGGAATTTAAACTTTAAGCAATAAGAGGGTTGTTGTAATTTTGGAGAAATACAATTTTAATACAATTTTGAAAAAGTTTAATTGTCAATAACAATGGCATCTTTTATCAATTTATTTCGAAAAAAATTTTACCGTAGAATTTTACCAATTTAACTCATATTCACAAAAAATGGAGAAAAACACCACTTTACTCTTATTTTTGACCCAATTCTTTTGAATTTTTTTAACTCGTACTACCCCTTATTTACGAATTCTCGTTAAAATAAACTTTATAGAAATAACTTGGAACAAGTAAAAATCGAAATAATCGACCGGATGTCTCGACAAGAAAGCATGATTCTCCCTGTTTCATACTCACAGCCATCGAAGATAAATGGACAGCACAGTTACCTCCAACTAATTCCAGCGCAGTTTTGGGGCGAGTTGAGCTTGTCTTGAAAATAATCATCATAAAGGAACCGATGAGCTTACATTATCAATATAACTTTCCCATTATATTCTCAGGTAAGAATTTTTATAAAATCTTTTAAAAATTGACGCTTTTGGCATGTTCAATGCATTTTCTGTAAGCTTGAAAAATCAGGGTGCTATTGATGTAAAGCAATTGTTACTACATCTGAAAAGTTTGAATAAACTTATATTTTTGGCTCAAAACAATATTTCACAAATTTGATAGGCCGTTTTTTCTCTTGANGTCAAATTCGAGCAAACGTTATTGTTTAACTTCATCTTTTGAAAAATACTTAAGAAAAAAATCGAAAATTTCGAAGTTTTTTTTCGATGATTGGGTTCTTAGTACACTTAATTATCACCCCGTATCAATTTGGAGCATTTTTAATGCCTCTAAGGCCTTTATTAAATCAAACATGACAACCCCCTTAAAGGGGTTGTATAGGCAGTCCATATCTATTGAACTGGAAGTGCTGTCAACTTAATTTCACGATTTCTGATCTCAACGTGGCCTGTTTAGTTATATGAATTTTAAAAATTGTGAAAAAAAATTCAAAATTTTCCAAAAAAATATTGAAATTACTTAAGTGTCTAAAATGAGAAATTGTTTTTTGCTCTTGCGCGAGAACGGTAAATAATTTGGCCATAGTTTATAATCCCGTGTCCAGAAACATGATAGTTGCGAATGTTTTGATACTACTGAAAATTTCATACGATGACCTTGAGCTCAAAAAATAATTTACAAACTGATCCTGGGAGTTAAAGCCCACAATTTCGACATCGGGCGATATAATTTTTTTTCTAAATTGCGTCGAAAATGTTCTGTATGCATAAAAAAGAATTCATAAATACAACGAAAAAAATACGACTTTTAGTGGCAAAAATGGCCAAAAACGACACTTTTCGTAATTTTTGAAGCATTTTAAGGGTGAAAATGGAAAAAAGACAATATCNTTTTGCTCGCGGTCAACTCAATTTACCGGTTGGTCGAACATGCTATGAAAAAAGTTAGAAGTAAAATGTGTTCCAGAGATTACGAACTACTATTCCTGAGTTTTTTATAAAATTGTTATAAAGGAATAAAAAGTTATGAGCCTTCGAAAAAGTCTTTCCAGCCTATACAACCACCTTAAGATTTTGACTGTCTAGCCGCCTGGGTAAAATAACGGAGAAATCGAAAAGACTCATGTTGTACATTCGCCATTCAAGAAAAAAATTTTCTTAACTTCTATACGTGAATGCCAGCTAAATATTTGCTTCATTAAGAGGGTAGCAGGCGTTTAATTGAAATAAAGCATGTCAATTTTTTAAGTAAACTAGGGTCAATTGGTCGGAATTTAAACTTTAACGCAATAAGAGGGTTGTTGTAATTTTGGAGAAATACAATTTTAATACAATTTTGAAAAAGTTTTAATTGTCAAATAACAATTGCATCTTTTATCAATTTATTTCGAAAAAAATTTTACCGTAGAATTTTACCAATTTAACTCATATTCACAAAAATGGAGAAAAACACCACTTTACTCTTATTTTTGACCCAATTCTTTTGAATTTTTTAACTCGTACTACCCCCTTATTTACGAATTCTCGTTAAAATAAACTTTATAGAAATATACTTGGGAACAAGTAAAAATCGAAATAATCCGACCGGATGTCTCGACAAGAAAGCATGATTCTCCCTGTTTCAATACTCAACCATCGGAAGATAAATGGAACGCACAGTTACCTCCAACTAATTCCAGCGCAGTTTTGGGGCGAGTTGAGCCTTGTCTTGAAAATAATCATCATAAAGGAACCGATGAGCCTTACATTATCAATATAACTTTCCCATTATATTCTCAGGTAAGAATTTTTATAAAATCTTTAAAAAATTGACGCTTTTGGCATGTTCAATGCATTTTCTGTAAGCTTGAAAAATCAGGGCTTGCTATTGAATGTAAAGCAATTGTTAACTACATCTGAAAAGTTTGAATCAATCTTATATTTTTGCTCAAAACAATATTTCACAAATTTTGATAGGCCGTTTTTTCTCTTGAAATGATCTTGAAATTTTGAATATACAATTTTTTATAACAACTAAAAATTTGGAATATTTATTTCTTATCACTGCAACAGTTTGAGTTTGAAAAAGTCAAGGTGTCAAATGAAGGCCCGTTTGATAAGGGAGTGAAATGGTTAATTATCCGAAAATATCTTTTTTAAGTATGTACCAAATCATGAAGTAAAAAGTAATGATTCCCCATTTTTGAAAAGAGATACAAGAAATTCTCAGGTAATTTTAGAATTAACAATGAAAGTTCTATCAGTAGATATAACACGGGGCACGGTGTTCAACATTTCAGAATTGTTAATGACCCCAAAGCTTAGTTTAATTAAGCTCTGGGATTGTTCACGATTCTGGAAACGTTGAACACCGTGCGTGGGTAAAAATATGAAAAAAATTGAACAATATATGACAAGTTGGATGAAACATCAAACAAAAATCAATAATTTATTATCTCAGAACGCGAAATATTAAGAGAAGGTATCTTTTGCATGTAAAATTTATTTTAACACTTAAAAAAAACAATTTTGTAGTACAGTAGAGTGCGTTTAAACGGACATGTTGGTAGAACGGGTTTTGCCCAAAAAGTCCTGAAAGCGTGCGTTTAATTGGGCAGTTTTTCAATTAAAATTGACCGTTTAAACGTAACGGAATTTGTATAATCAAACTGTCTGTTTCAACACACGCTTGTTAGACTTTTTGGCACAAGCCTGTTCCACCAACCTTTCCGTTTAAACGAACTTCACTGTAAGTTTTTTATAAAAAAATATTCTTTGCTAAACATACCGCCGCCAAAATATCGCTGTAAAGTCTGAAATATAGTCTGAATTATTAAAAGTCGAAATTAGCCTATCATGCGTTGAATTTTGGGCACGACCGACGATACTACTAGTATAAACCAGTTAGTGAATTTAAATATCGTGACTTCTTTTCGTTTTATAGGCTAAAAACCGCCAAATTCCACAAGTCAAATTTTGGAAATGTAACCATTTGTGACTTTTTTAAATCATCTTTACTAAAGATCAATTCGCGATCTTGAATATTTTAGTCACTACCGGTTTAAGTAACAACGAATGACAGGCTAGTAAAAACAAATTAGATTTACTGTCACCTAATGAGAACTTTTTTCCGAAAAAGGCACAGATTCTTATTGGCGCTTAATTTTTAGTTATTTTTGACCATTAGTCACTAATGATTGACCATTAGTCACTAATGATTGACCATTAGTCACTAATGATTAGTGCTGTAATTGATGCAAACAGGATATATATGAAATTAGATTGAATGAAAGTTGATTTTTTTCATAAAATATTATATCTATTATCACATAACAGTGTTTGTTTTCAGTAAATTATGGTAACAATTTTGTCTTAATTTACTAAAAACTGCCGCAGTAATTTTTTGCCCCAACTGAAAACAGGCACTTTTGCCTGAGATTACATATTTTTACTAGTAATCTGAATTAATGAATAATTTCAACTTCCGATTCTTTCTTCTCAATTTTTCTATTGTTTTTATGATAAAATGAAATTTAATGGCAGAGGTCCTGCCGCGGAGCTGCAAAATAATAGATTCTTCAATATATTCAGAATTATTGGTTAACACTTCTTTAGAAAACTATAATTTTTATTTGATTCATAAATATCTAAAAATGGGATCTAGTCCTTTAAATTCACGTTCGCGTTTGACCTTTATTTTCAAAGCCCATATATATATATATGATATGGGCCATATAATATGGCCCATATTGCCCGAAATCGATCGTGAATATAAAGAACTGGAGATCCCTTTCCATATAATAGTTGTCTGTATTATTATATAAGTAAACCGCAAAGTTTATGGAACGGAAAGTTTGAGATCAATCATCATTCCGCACCAAAACTCACTCTATTTTTAGCCAATAAACGCTCAGTAAATCAATCAACAGATCTTATGTCCTTACAGGATTGGTCGATTATAAATGACGCAAAAGCACAAATTTTTGTGATACGTTTTAATCTGATTAATATTTCTAGAAGGAAATATTTTACCGTCTTAGACTTTTGTATAAATTTAAGGATAGAAGTATTGTAAAATATGGATTAAGGGCCCTTAACCGGCAGATCGTGACTATTCGAAAAATGCGGAATCCGAGCATTTGATCGGTTGGATCTGCCCAAATCTGATCTATGAAATGGGTCTATTCTGCAATCCAGGGTTTTGATTGGGTGCTAGTATCCCGCGTTGTTTGTATCATTCAAATAGTCACGATCTGTTAACTGAGGGCCCTTAATCCATATGATTACTTTTTTCAATTTCCATTGAGTTATTAATAAGCTATAAATGCTCAATTTATTAGGCCATTTTTATTTGCTAATAAAGCTTTTAATAGCTAATTATAATGGACGTACAAATGTACTTTTTATAATCACAACATGATAAAAATGATTAATCGAAAGGCAAAGTCTCAGCTACTTTTTGCTGTCGCATATCGGGTACAACTAGCGTTTTCACCAATTTATTCTGCACCAAATTCCTAGGTCCATCACAGACTCCATGCGTCGAATTTATATATATGTCGCCTTATGCGTCTTGAAGTTATAAATTTAAATAAAATATAGATTTCTTGGTTTAGTAAATGCCACTGATATTTATAAAAAATGAGTCAAATTAAAGAAATCTAAGATAATTGACACCTAGCGTTCAAATTTTAGTTATAAAAAGTATCTCCGGATTTAAATGCTGAAAAAATGTTTTCAAAATGTTTTTGTTTTTTTATTAAACCGATGAAAAAATTAACTGAGTCTAAGATTTGTATTGGTCGAAATTCAAGCCAATCAGAATCGACTATTTCCATAATATTATCAAAATACTTTACAAATTTTTTATAGCAAGACGTAAACAGTCCTAGAAACGACGAGCCTGCCTCAATTTTGATTGACTCCTTAATTCTTGTGCCAACATATCTTCAATTCCCAATTTTCAACCGAAGTTTCTTCGAGGCTGCCCCTGAATATCAAAAAACCTTCGAAAACGAACAATGCCTCCTTCACGAGCTCCAAGTTAATAAACTGGAGAATTTAACACCTAAGTGCCAGCAAATGACATATTCGATTGCTGCTTGGTTTCACGATGGAGCAGATAACTGTGATTGTAATAAACAAGGGTCAACTGATTTAACATGTAAACCGAAAGGAGGGCAGTGTCCTTGCAGACCGGGAGTCACTGAACAAAAATGTGACAAATGTTTGACTGGCTTTTTCGGATTTTCTTCAAAGGCATGGGTTCTTTTTTCTAGAATAGTTTCAATGATGCAAAATTAACAATTTATTAAAAAAATCGTGATAATTTAGCATATGATTTTTGTGACGTTGTTTATAAAATTTTATAACTAAATTTTTCATGCTAAAGATACTTGCCTAAAAAATGGGAAATTTCATTTTTTCAAAAAGGATTTCTTTCATTCAAACTCCGAGGCTTTCTCGAGTTAAATTCATATTTTTCCCAAAGAATTTTTTTTCACTTTATTGCCAAATTTGCCACCGAAAATCGTATATTTTTGTAAAAGCTATCGTTTCAATGTTAAAATTTTTTGTGTGAAAATGAAAACGTTAATTTTTACGAATTTTTAAAACTTTAGATTTCAAACTAACCTAAAAACAGGGTTGTGCCGCATGTGAGTGTAACCGTCGAGGTAGTATCGACCAACAACAAGTGTGTAATGCTAATGACGGAAAATGCCAATGCCGACCAGGCGTGGGTGGACGCCAATGTGACCAATGTCTTTCTGGTTATTTTGGATTTCCAGATTGCCAAAAATGTGATTGCAACGGACATGCTACCGAGTGTAATTCTATAACTGGTGCATGTATTTCATGCCAACACAATACTGATGGAGAACATTGTGAAACTTGTACAAATGGCTTTTATGGGGACCCAACGCTCAGTGCAGTTAATAACCAATGTACACCTTGCCCGTGCCCAGATGGTCCAGGGTCTGGTAGACAATTTGCAGACTCTTGTCGGCAACTAGTAAACCCAGTTACAGGAAATGGGAATATATAATTTAAAATTTTATATTATTTATTTAAATTTAAATATGGTATTTAAAATGAAATTTTTACCTTAAAATATATTTTTATGATTGACCTCAAAATTTAACTGTATAATATAGCTTAAAAATTTAGTTTTATCATTTGACCCCAAAATTGCATCAAAATTTGACTTCGAAATATGACTTCAGAATGTGACCTTTAAATTATTTTTTATAATTTTACCTTAGAATTTCAATCAATAGTTTGACCTTAAATTTATTTTTTTTTAATTTGACCTCATAATTAAACATGTTAATTTGAACTTTATAATTTGGCCTTGAATTAAACGGCACAGCATATATCCTTAAAACAGCCCGAGAAGACAGTTCCTCCGGTCTTTATAGAGGATCAAGACCTGATATGCCAATGATTGTTTGTGAATGTAAAGAAGGATTTACCGGTGCTCATTGTGACCAGTGTGCTCCCGGTTATTTTGGCAACCCACATGAAAAAAGCGGAACTTGCGAAGAGTGTTCATGTAACGGTAGAATTGACCCTACAGACCCAGATGCATGCGATGCAAGAACCGGAGAATGCTTAAAATGTCAATTTAACAGAGCTAGTCCAGATTGTCTGGAATGTGCTGACGGATATTTTGAAGAAAATGGAAGTTGTGTACCGTGTCTTTGTGACCAAAATGGTATTGATCAATCCACAAATGGCGTAGTAAGTCTCAATTTATAAAAAAATTCCTCACAGATCCTAACCTGGTGTTCTAAACTTGAATCGATTTTTTTTTCAAATTCCGAAATGAGAACGGATTATCTTTTCATAATGTCTTCGGAATTCGAAACTTATCCCGATAAGAATTTTTAATCTATAATTTTGTATTGGTAGCTCTTTACTGCCACTATCAAATTTAGCTAAATATTTAAATAAAATCTAGATTTTTAAATCTTTGAAGTCTTGAAACTTACAAAACTTATATTTCAAAAACCTGAAAGATGCTCACGCGAAACGTTGTTTAATAAATTTAAAAAATATATTTAAATAAAATGTTCATTTTTTCCGCTCAATATCCCTTTATTGACCTCACCCAAAGATTTGGTCCCTCAAAAACACGGGGGGTGAGAAATTGACGCGTCATTTGAAAACCAGTCATCCAATTTAGTTCTTAGATAGCTCAACTGAGCACAATTATCTAATTAATATACACATTAAAAATTGTTTTTAATAGGACCAATGTTTTTATTCTTTTTCTAAGATCACTGAAATTGTTTAATTATTAGTTTTTGTTAAAAAATAGAAACAAAGGTCTTAGAAAAAATAAAAACAATGGTCTGATTCGGACCAATTTTGTATTATTAACTAGATATTTGTGCACAGTTTGAGCTATCTAAGAACCTAATTGGCTGAGTCGTTTTTGAACACCCCGTTGTTTTCTCACCCCCGTGTTTTTGACGGACCAAATCTTTGGGAGAGGGCAATAAAGGGATATATGAAAGATGCTATTTTTGTTGTGAAAAAGTTTAATTGGTAGCTCTCTCCCGCCATTATTAAAAAAATATTTAATTTAAAACAAATTTGATGATCAAAAAATATCACAGCCCAATATATTTTTCGGAATTATTTACCGCTTACAAAATTATTTTTAATTTTCAATTTTTTGAAATTGTTCTTCAGTTCAAAAATAAAAATTTCATAGGCAAATGAATAATTCATATTTTTAAAGAATTTTAAAATATTTATGACAAAAAATGATCTTTTCATAACCGTTCATGCCGACCCAACTTGTCTATACAAGAACGTTGGCATTAAACTATTTATAATGTGTAAAGATTATGATCAAACCGAAGTTTAAGTTTAAAATATTTTAAAGTGTCATTATTTTAATTATCTTGAAGTTTATTCGCATTAATTTTGCAAGTAAAGTGGTCCCCTAGTGGCTCACTTGACCTTGAATCCACTTTTTAACCCTCATCTTCTTTTTGTTGCGTGATAGAAAGAAAAAGGGCCTCGAGGCAATTTTAACCCGTATTGTCTTCAGTGCAACAAAAAAACTGGAGAATGTTCATGCTTGAATTATGTTGTTGGAAGAACTTGTAATAAATGTAAACTCAATTTCTATGATTTGGTTGGCGCAACAGAAGTCGGCGGATGTAAAGCATGTGCTTGTGATCCAGATAATTCTATTAATTCTGCAACCCCTTGCGATGAGGTGAGAATAGTTTTCCATGAACAGACTAAAATATTATAAAGTTTTCGAAATATCTTTTATTTAATTTTAATATTTGATTTTATTATATTGAAAACTTCATAATTTTTTTCTCTCCGACCTAAAAAACAGACTGAAATATATACAGAACCCATACTAAAAAGTCGTCTAAAAACCGACTGAAATATACAGCAAATATATTTAAAAAGTCGTACTCGTTTTTCGTAGTCCAAAAAATTAGATTTTTTCAATAACAACCTTTTCACTGCATTGAACTTGGCTCCTTTTTGCTTGAGATGTGAAGACTCGATCTCGATTTTTGAAAGTTTTTTTCATATTTTTGCCAAGAAAATGTCGAAATAGACATAATATATGAGAGTTCCCCTGACTTTAAAGTTTAGGAATTTTGGTCATTATTGCAAATTGCATTTGCAAATTGCAGACCGTAAATGCATTATTATGGTGTAACTTTCAGGTATAAAATTATTTTTATGATTTTTTTTTAAATCTGGTTCAAAAAGAAAATTCATGATTTTCTACCCATTTACATAGTCTAAATTTCTGGCCACAAGTTCTTTTTTTCCAGATACCAGACATTTATCGATGTTTTTTGAAGAATTTTCAGGATTTTTCGATAAGATTAAAGTAACTTTCAGAAAATTTTATTTTTACCCGAACGTGTTTGATGATGAAAAGTCGTTATTCACGTGTGAGTCACACGGTGTAGATCATTAATTCTATTGGTGACCGGGCGTATGCCGAAGTTTGTTCATAGATAGTTATTAACTATTAGCTAAACATAGTCAGAAAGACGTTATTTATCGATAGTAAAGGGCACTAGAGCCATGTGTCAAACGCCGAAATAATTCACGGTTTTTAAAGCTCACAGGAAGCAGTCTTTCTTGACGTTTGATGTAAAAATTGCAATCCGTTTTAAAAATCGCAACTTTTCCGCTATAAAGTTAAAAATAGCTTTGAACGACTTTTTATTCAACAAATTAAAATTAAAGAAATTTATCGGTACACAAAATATCAAGCCAATAATGATCAAAAAAGTAGATTTTCAAAAAAAGTATCAAAATTTTCTCGAAAATTTACCTTGTTTTAAAAAACCATTGTCCAATTTTGAGAGGTGCGCCTGAGTCGTGCAAACATTTGGCTCTCTAGCGCTATATTCGATTTTTTTGAGCATTTTTAGTAAATTTTTTTTATAGACAAAACGACACGTTTTGAGGTGAACAAAACGACATCGAGAATTGCTGTAAAACTCATATTTTTTTTGGCCAAACTTGGCGATTTTTATTTATATTTCCTCTGAAAATACGGAGTTGTTTACTTTTTATTTTGCACAGGATGGAAGAAAAATTTTGTGTCATCCGGTAAGTTATTATGACGGGTGATTCTTAAAAGCTGGGTGACTTTATACACGGCACTTTATCGCTTATAGCCCCCTTTAAAAAATTAATGCTTTCCGATCGCATTTTAACGGAGAAAATGAACGATCGGTATCAATGAACATTAATGAAGGATACTTCAAGTTAACCTTGAAATATTGAGAATTTTATCTTGCTTAATTCCAGAATTGTTTTGTTTTTATTTTTGATGCTAATTGGTCCGGTATTTTCGTAGACCAATCAGCAACAAGGATTAACTTCAAACTAAAATTGGCGCCAAAATATGTTGCGAAAAGTAAAGCAACTTTATTAACCGTTCGAATAAACAATTAACCATCGTTGAATTAATTAACTTTTTGCGGCTGATTTTCGCGCCTTCAATTTTTTGGTAGTAAACATTTTTGGTCAACTTTTTTCAAAAGGCCTATATTAAATATCGCGAAAATTATCCCTGCTGCGCCTTTATGTGCAGGCGTCATGTTATGAAAGGCGCGTTTGCACAGAAAGACGCAGCTGGGATAATTTTTGATATGGATTAAGGGCCCTTAACCGACAGATCGTGACTATTTGAAAAAATGCGGAATCCGAGCATTTGATTGGTTTATCCGGGCCAAATCTGACCAATGAAATCGGCTTATTCTGCAATCCAAAGTTTTGATTGGATGCTCGTATGCGTTGGTTGTATCATTTAAATAGTCACCATCTGTCAACTGAGGGCCTTTAATCCATATCGATTACGCGACTTCCTGGTCGTTATTTGCTAGATTTTTGGCCAAAATTTTTAAATAATTCGGCTTTTGAAAACAACTCATTCGATTATATTCTTAGATAGCTCAAACNGAGCACAAATATCTTTTTAACTCGGGTACGACCGCAGTTAAAGATGGCCCAGCCGCCCGCCAGGCGCTGCGGCGCCTGATTATTAAATGCCAATTCTCTATGTAGTTTGTCATTAAGGGACCCACCCAATTTAGTCTCCGGTGTGAAAATTCAGAAAATTATCTCGCTGATGGTAAAAACAAATTGTTTAAAAGTTCAAAATTTAGTTTATTATTTCATCGAAACAATTACGATTTTAAGCCTGTCAGCCAATCAGAGCGAAGATCATATATTTTGTTTACATTCATTATGGAAGTTCAATATACAATTTTATACGTTCCGGAGCAGATAAATTCCACTTGTAAATACATAATTCACCAAACTTTATCAAAAATATATTCGTTTTAATTTTTTCTAGGTCATTTGAGATATTTTGCGAAAAAAAAAGTACTGAAATTAGCCAGTTTGAATTTAAAAACTATTTTTTGAGGACGAAGACAAAGTTGTCGTTATCAAAGGTCAATTTCACATGCGGAGCTTGTGTCAATAAGTACCATATTTATGTTTTCACGTCGTTTGAAACATATCTTATTTCTTATTTAAACGGTCACGTGATCGTTTTTCATCTATACCGTTACGGTATTACCGTATTAAAAAAAATCTTAGAATTTTCTGTAGAGTAGCCTCACATATGTTTTGGACAGATTTGACATTTTTTTACAAAAAAAAGTACTGTAATCAAGTACTGTAATTCCCCAAAAAACCGCACAAAAAATTTTTGGCAAAAAGTTACAGCGTTCACTTGGTCGACGATGATCCCATTATGTATAAGGGTCGAAAAAACCGTTAAAAGTCGATCAGGCGCTGCAGCGCCTGACGGGCGGCTGAGAGTTATTAACTCTTATTATTAAATAATAACATAAAAAAATTGGTCTATCGGACGAATTTATTTTATCCTTTCTTCTGAGATTTCTGAAATTTTTTATTTATTAGTTTTTCTTAAAAAAAATTGGAAGCAATGGTCGGATTTGGACTAATATTTGTATCTCATTTTTCACAAGATATTTGAGCTCAGTCTGAGCTATCTAAGAATGTAATCGGATGAGTTGTTTTCAACAGCCAAATGATTTAAAAATTTTGGCCAAAAATCTAGCAAATAACGACCAGGAAGTCGCGTAATCGATATAGTATATTTTGCTATAAAAAATGGCATAGCTAAAATAAGCTGTACAGGTAACATACAAATTTACGAAATGTTTCATTTTTCGATAACATTTTTATGTTTGCATTAAAACCGGTTGGTATACAGTGGTTGACCAGTTAAAACTAGCCTGTGACCACTTATAATCCTCTGACCATTTCACCTTGGGATTGAAACCCTACTGTTTTGCAAAAGCTGTGAAGGGGTTTTAAGTGGTCAACTACTGTATTTCATACTAATTAATACACACTTTGTACTTTTACAGCATAATATTTTTATATGCACACCTTTTTTCTTCAAATTTCATTGTTCATAGCAAAATAAAGGTTAAAAAATCGACCAAAAATGTATAGGATGTCCCATTTTTTGAGCGTTGTTCCCTCACGACGCGTCTAGCGTCGCGACGCTATGAATAGTCAAGCAAATTGAAACGATTTGTTTTGAACGATGTTTTTTTTTTTAAAAACAAGTCATTGTTTGTGCCTCATCACTGGCCAATCACAGCGCTTGCTTGGTGAAAATATTCATATCATCGTAAGGGAACAACGCCAAAAAATGGGACATCCTGTATACCCTTTTCCGAACGGAACTCCATCTCAAAAACGCTTACTATCTCTATAGCGCGTGTTCGAATCCCACTCATGTTGCCTTAGTGATTATCTTGAATATGATTATAGGCAAGGGTCTTGATAATGGAACCGCTAAATTTTATCGATGTGTAATCACTCAAGCAATCACTAAGACAATCACTTAGACAACATCAGTGGGATTCGAACACGCGCTATAGAGATAGTAAGCGTTTTTGAGATGGAGTTCCGTTCGGAAAAGGATACTCCAATTTACCGCATGTACGATCCCAGAAGATTATGTTATAATTTTCCGTCGGAGTGCCCCGGACAAAACAACTGCTACAAATTTTTTATTGGTGCACGAAACAAATAATTTTTCACCAACTTGTAAATTAACCAATGATTTAGGAACACGGTCAATGTAATTGCAAACCTGGTTTTGGTGGTCGAGATTGTTCTCTTTGCGAAGAAGGTTACTTTGGGGAGCCAAAATTGGGCGATTGTTCAGCCTGTAATTGTGACCCAATGGGTACTGTGCCGGGTACCGTGTGTGAATCGTGGTCTGGCCAGTGTCAGTGTCTCGAGGGCGTAGGCGGTAAAAAGTGCGGAGAATGTGCCCGAGGCTTCAAGGGTATTCCACCACATTGCGAGCCGTGTGGCGAATGTTTCGATAGTTGGGACAAAACAATTTCGACACTAATCGCCGAGACTACACGAGTCCTAGCAAAAGTTGCGGATATTCAAGAAAAGGGGGTGGCCGGGGCCTATGACTCTCAATTTGCCCAGATTGAAAACTATCTAAACAATGCAAAAGCGCTTCTCGAAGACGACGGCCAAGTGATGGCGCTAGAGAGCTTTATGAAAGATATTGAATCGAATGCAAAGGATGGCAACACGCGTCTAGTAGACATTTACCAAGCATTTAACGACATTCATAATACGCATGATTTTCAAAAATCTGAATTACACAAGTTGAACAGTAATATTGACAGTTTTCAATCGGAGTTGAAGCGGTTAAATATGCAATTAGATCAAGTCGAGGGAAAAGATCCAAAAATTCTATGGCAACGTATCACAGATGCCGGCCATAATGCAACAAGATACGAAATACTGGCCAAGGTAATAAATTGTAGACAATAAAAAAGCCGGTGCAGATATTTTATGGACAAAAAAAACCAGATTGACTTTTTGAATTAAGTTCAATAGTTAAATATTGCTGCCAACAATTTCTAGTCTTTAAATAATTTAACGCTAGTATAAATCTATGAAAAATTGTTTTGTTCTAGCAATTGACAATCTATCATAATAAAAGGGGTTTATAAAATCGGGTAGGGCCATAATCTGAGGTAGAGTTCTAAGTTAGAACTTCTAACTGCGAACAGAAATAAGGAAATTAACCATAAACAAATTTAACACAAATTTATATAACAAAGTACTATCCTCTTAATTATATGCAGCGCTAGCCTCACCACACCGGTCGCGCCCTAGTGTGGTAGATATAGAGTTGCGCGGGACGTTCGTAGTTAGTAGTCAACCTAATCTGAGCTAGGAGTCGGCCGAATTAGATCGGTTCGGATCGAATCATTTAGATCGGATCGGTTTTTCGATCCGATTTCAAACGATCAGGTTCAAACTTTGTACTTTTTCGATCCGATCAGGTCTAAATTTTGGACTTTTTCGAATAGTGATCAGATTGGATCGGTTTTTTTTGAAATGTCAAATCTAGCCAAAATTGACCCACTTGAACTTTTAATTTAAGTCGGATTAACCGTCTTTATTATGAACCCTTGATCTTTAAAAATTTAATGGTTGAATTTTTGCTTAATTCAATGAATTAAGCAAAAATTGGTCAATTTTTTCGATCCGATTAGGTCTGAATTTGTCGGGTCCTCGAATCAATCTGATCTGTTTTTTTCAAGTCACTCTGCCAATTTCTTGGTCAAACTGCCTTTTTCCAAATTATCTCGTGTAAATTAAAAAGGCTAAAAAACCGGTAAAATTTGTGAGATTCAAGCAACCAAAATATTTTCTTGGAAGTTCTCCGAAAGTTATTTTCATTTCCAAATCGTTTTTTTAATGATTTTATTCTAGAAAGCTGTTGGTCTCTACAAAAATGCCAATGATCCCGAAACCAACTTTTTACTTCGCTCCCAGAACATTCGTGCCGAAGCTGCCAACGGTATGGATGCTCGAGAGAAAGAGTTCCAGCGCGAATCTCTGGCTTTGGGTCGTCTTATCGACGTTACGGAGCCGAAATTAGAGGGGCTTTCTATCGCCGATATTAACGAGCAGGTTTGTGGAGCTAGTTCTGAAGATTGCGATGCCATGTGCGGCGGCGCCATGTGTAAAAACTCACTGGGTCAGGACCACTGCGGAAACACAGTTTTCACCAATGGCCAAATCACCGATGGCCAATCTTGCGACGGATCAGCTTACCAAATGGCCAAAAATGCGCAAATTCAGGCCAAATCGGCAGAGGATAATATCAAGGCTATGCAATTGAAAGTCAGTGAAAAACTGGGGGATACAACTGAAGTGATGCAAGCTGCGGAGGAAGCAAAAGACAATGCGGAAAGTGTCAATAAAAAGGTAAAAAATTATGCAAAATGAGATTTGTTCTATCTTTTAGTCACTAAACCTGGGGTTTTTTTGGGTTTTCATCATTGGAAATCTATGACAGTTATGATAAAAAAAATATGAATTTTTGAAAATTTGGAAAAAAATCCAGGTTTTTCATTTGTCAAAAATCGACTGTCTTAAAATAAGAAACTAGGGCTACATTCGTGTCGTCGAAAGTCTTAATCAGCCTCACTTTTTCTTCACAATTCTCGTCTATAATATCCGCCTTTCACACTATGCCAAAGATTTGGTCCCTCTATCTAAATAACACACTACGCTTACTAGACAGGGACCAAATCTTTGGCATAGTGTGAAAGGGGGATATGGAAACAATCTGATAAGGCAAATACATAGACTTCAAAAATAAATTAGCGGACTCTGTCATATTTCCGAGATGCTGATTGATCAGCCAAGTTGTTTTTCGTGGTGCGCAATATCCCTTTATCACACTTTGGTTAGAAAATGCTGTTGGGAGATTTTTCTATTATATTTAAGCCTAGAATAATCGCCCAACAGCATTTTCTAACACAAGTGTGATAAAGGGATATATTTTTTATCGTCGATTTCACCATTTCCAGCTCAAAAATAAGGTTTTTTTTTACTTGGGTTCACTGAGTCTTTTCAACCTGAGTGTACTCAAATGAATCGACAAATCATCGAGCTAATTCGGTTCTTTAAGAATAAAGTGTATCAAGATAACAAATTGTTAGCCAAACCACGTATCAAATGGGTGAAGGTTTTAAAGCATATATTTTTCGGAATTTCAAAATTGGAAAAAATTCTGCGTTTTTATCTCATTTTAAAATTTGTTAGTCAAAATTCGAGTACAAAAAAATTTGGTCGAAAAATCTGGGTTTTTTATAAAAACATATTTCATGCCACCAAAAAATCTACTTTTGAGTTTTAAATTATAGCACAAGAGTCAATGTGCATTGACCAATCAAATCACACGATTCTTTAGGTCTCTGACGTCAAAGTTCTACGGGACACATAGGTATATTCTTCGATATAATAGCTAAAAATTACCCATGAAATTGTCTTCTGAAATAATTTCTGATTTATTTTTTGACTCTTTTTATGTCTTAGTGTTCTCCGCATGATAAAAAAACAATTTAGGCAAAAGACACTGAAAAGACGATCAACGAATACAACAAGAAAATTTTAGAATTAGTTGAAGAAATCCAAAACTTTTTGGACAAAGAAGAGCACGCTGAACCTAAAGATATCCTCGTTATCGCCCATGAAGTTCTTGCCATCAACATGCCTGATCAGGACCTTATTGACAAGTTAAAGAGGCAAATGATGGATCTTGGTATCGAAAAAGCTGGAGAAAATGAGGGTGGAAACGGTATTGGGATCAAGGAGGTGTCCCAGGTTGCCTCAGATGCTTCTAAAGTCCTACAGGAAGCTCGGGACTTAAGTGATAAGGTTTCAAAAGCTATCGAAGCCTATGGTACTGCTGATGAAAATTGCGAAGAGGCCAAAAAATTCAACAATTTATCCAAAGAAAAGGCCGGAGCCGCAAATGACAAAATCACTAAAACCACCAGAAAAATTCAAGAACTTAAAAATCAACTTGAAAATCTGACCACTTTTGTTAATGGAGAAGGCCCAGTTGGGCAAAAAATGATCCAGTTAAACAGAAATATTACTGAAGCAAATAATAAGGTGACAAATGCGATAACTGACGTTGAAGATGTAAAGATTAAATATGATGAAACAAAAGATAAATTAGACGCAGAAAAGGCGGCGGGACTTGAAAGTGAAGTGAGTGAGTTTGTCGACAGTGTTAATAAAATGAGGAAAACGCAAAAAGAAGCAAGTGATTTAGAAGATGATGTACAGAAATTACTCGATAATGTTGAAAAGTATAAAAAAGATTTAGAAACTTTAAAAAGTTCTTATGAAACAGTGAAAGATGATCTAGATGCGGAAAAGGTAATTTTAATTTTCTACATTGTATATTGTACAAATACTAATCTTGGAGACCAGTATCGGGCGAATCAGCCAATCAGTGGTTTTTAAGCCAAAGGCAAAGTCAGGAAAAATAAAAAAAACTCCCCCGCAAAAAATGTTTTCCCAGATAAGTACAACATTCAGTTGTAAGTAACATACGGACATTTTTGTCGACGTTTTTTAGTACATAGACTATGTAACATAGTTCTTTTTTTGCTACGAAAAAGCTGCATAAGTTAAAACAATCACGAACTGCTTCATTATTCTATGATTTTTAATAGTCATTTTTAACTGTGCTTCTTAACGTTTTCCCGGGTTAGTTAGATATAAAAAGAGCCATAAATTGTCTTAAAACATGGTGAGAATTGATATCGAATAAAAGGGGGACCAAATGGTCCGAATGTTTTAAGTCGTCAATTTTTGAAACAAAAGATACGCATAATGATCGGACCATTTTGTACTCATCAGAAATGAGGGACTCTAATTAGTCGCTTATTTTGATGCTCATTATCAGGCTTCCAAAAGGGATGCATCCCCGCCGATTTTTCCATCCCTATCCCGTTTTATCCCCCACAACGGCGATAAAACGGGATGGATGAAGGGATAGATTATCCCCTTTATCCCGGGTCCGGGATAGCCTTATCCTTTTTATCCCGTTTTTGTAAATACGAATAAAATTTAGCATGCAGACGGAATTACGTGGGAGTATATTTGGAAGGTAGATATTGTGTATTTCGGCGTAATTTTCGCATGACTCATCACTTCCGGTTTAACCGGAAGTGAGGTTTAAAATTGTGTTATATATTACTTAGGGTGTATATTTGAGAGTTAAATAATCTCAATAAAAAAATTGGCGGTATTTTCGATGACTCATCCTGCGGTTTAACCGGAAGTGATGTTAAAATTGTGTTTATTTCTTTATATATTACTTGTGGGGTATATTTGAGGGAGAATTAATCTCAAAAAAAAATTGGCGATATTTTCATGACTCATCACCTTCGGTTTAACCGGAAGTGAGATTAAGAATGGTGTTTATTCTATTATATATCACTTTGGGGGATATTGAGGGTGAAATATTGTCAGCAAAAAATTTGAGGTGGTATTTTCGATGACCTCATCACTTCTGGTTAAACCGGAAGTCAGGTAAAATTTAACCCTCAACATATACTTTTTTGTATTATATAATTAATTAAACGCACTTTTTACTCGACTTCCGTTAACCGGAAGTCATCATTCATCGAAAATACGCCAAATTTTTTTGACTTATTTCACCCTTAAATATACCCCCAGGTATTATATAGAAAATTAAACACAATTTTTACTTGAGTTCCGGTTAAACCGGAAGTCATGATTCATCAAAATACCGCCAAATTTTTTGGATTAAATTTACCCTTAAATATACAGTAAAACTTCTGAGAGTGTTTATATTTATGATTATGCAAAAAAGCGGATAGGGATAGAAAGGGATAAAAGGGGCGGATAGGATAAAACGCGGGATAGGGACGAAAAGGGATAGAAACGGATAAAAGGGGATGGGGATAAAACGGGATAAAAGGGGATGGACTTTCCATCCCTATATCCCCTCTATGGCGCTGAATTTTCCATCCCTATCCCTCCTCTTATCCCCTCGGTTTATCCCTTCTTCCCTAGTCCCTTTTGGAAGCCTGCTCATTATTCGTAGTAAACAATTTTGGTAGATTTTTTTTAAATGCCTTTATTTCGCTATAAAAGGTGCGTAGGCGAAAAATACAAATTCACTAAAACTCTTATTTTCAGAAAGCACTACAAGCAGTCAAAAAACGGGCTGAAACGGTTCGTAGCGAAGTTCATACGAAAATTTACACCACTGACAATTGTAGTGACAATTAAAAATTCCGAAAAAAAATCTGACGTCCGGCAGAAGAACTAGCCATTTCACCTCAACTCAAAATGCAAATTTTCTACACCCTAAAACATATACTCTGAACTTGATTTACTCGGCGCATATTCACTGGATTCACCCTTAAATTTCCACGGCCCGTGAGATTGGTGAGCCAATCAGAAGACGAATTTTTGTGTGCCGAAATGAGTGTATCTTTAAGGGTAAAACAAGTGTAGAAAGTAGCTCAAGTGACGACTGGTGAATATGAAATTTGTTTTCTATAAATTGTACCTACGGACACCCTTACGCATTTGCCTTTAACTTGTCATACTAACGTTACAGCCTACACTAGATGACCAATTATGTTACCACCTACTAATTCAACCTACGTATTTGCAGCCTTTTTTTACTTTCTTAGGGTGTCAACTTAATTGATCATCGACTGTTTGATAATCAGATTGGGCTAGTGCACTTTTGAGCATTTTCGATATAATCTTGGCACCTTTTACATGTCGCCATCTAGTGATACACATTTTGAAAATGACCCTATTAGTAATAGGATAAGTAACCAAAATATCAACCTTTGCACACAGCATAAATGCGCAACCTACGCAATTATTTCTCTCTTTATTCTCTCTGCTCGCGTGCGCCACCTAGTGCCAGTATATGGCTACTGTGGGTTAATATTTTGACCTTTGACCACCATTACCGTGCTATCCCTTATATATATTTACTTTCGAAGGGCAATAAATATATTGAAATATACTTTATAAAAATTTCGTTACTACATCTGATTGGTTCTGCCTTACAACATAATCTTTATCTAATCGAAGTCTTTCTTGATCTCATGTGTAGTAGTTACCACACTCTCGCGCCGATTTTATATAGTAATTTATCACACTCAAAGACAAAAACTACGACACACGAGATCTGGACCTACTTCGGTTTGATAAAGTATAAGGGTTTTGAGTTTTCTGGCTTTTTACCCAACTTTAACAGTTCAATATTTCAAATTAAATTTTTTTTTGTTTCTGTAGTAAATTCTACCTCACTAACTATTTTGGTCTACGCATGTCGGTATACAAATAAACGTCCAATACAAATAATTAACAAAATATAACATCTATTATGGCAAATTACAGGACATGATTCCAAATCATCAGATGACCAGTTTAAATTTAGCAATGATTTGAAGGCAAAAAAAGTTGGCTTGAAATTTGATTTAATACTAACTGGCCTTAAAAATGATTGGTGGACCAATGATGGTAGTCTCGCGGTTATCCAACAATAGGTTATTCAGCTATAGGTCGTCAAAGTTGTAAATTTGGGGATTTGCATTTAAAAAAGAATTTTATTTTTTGCTAATCAGGGATCAAAACTGAACAAAAGTGTTATAAAGAGATATCAAACTTCACAATCGAACGATTGTGTTTAATTTCGGTAGGCGATTTTTTTACTTACTTTTGTATAAAATACGAGAAGTAAGATAATCTGCAAGCCAGAGGTATTTGTCTGGCTTGGCTTGACCAGACAAAAATTTTCGTTTGCTTAGCTTGGCTTGACCAGAAATAAAATCTCTGACTCCGAGTAACCCGCCTTTTTGCGATTTTTGTCAGGACATTTGGTATTTTGTCTGGACGTTCGATATTTCGTCAGGACATTCGATATTTTTTCAGTTCGTTTGGTATTTTGTTAGGACGTTTAGTAGCTTGACAGGACGTTTGAGTACGTGGTGTAGTTATTATATCTTGAGATTTCCAACTAAAATTACAGCGCGTAACGCGCTGCGCGTTACCATAAATAAATAGTGAAACCAACTTTCAGATGGCGGTATTATAAACCACGTGCGATCAATTTTCAAACATGGCCCTAAAGCGTGAAAGTAATTTTACTCTCGTTTACCGAATAGTTGATGGTTTCAATTGCATGTAATTTTAGTTGTATAACAAATTATAGAAATGATATTTTCTGTATTTAATATCTCAAGAGGGGGGGGTGATCCGGGCAATCGGGATCTGCCTTCAAAAATAAATTTTATGAAAGTCACGTTATGCAAACTAGTTAATTCAAACATCCCGCACACAAGCCAATTAATTTTGACGCTATACCCTGGCATACCATTACAAGCCTTTCCGCTAACGCGCTCCAAAGATGCGCCAAGAAAAAAAAATTCCCTATTTTTTTTTTTCAATGTTTTTTTTATAACAATATGGACACATTACAGCATTTGAGGTATGTTTTATTTTGATTCATGGTCAGGAAAGCACTTTTTGATGGTGTTCAAAATTATTCTGGTATGAATAACGTTGAAATTCTTGATTTGGAAAACTAATACACGATTTCTGGAAAGAAACCGAGAAACAAATTTGGACAAAACTTTTTCATATGGAAAACTATTGGACATATTGGACAAAACTCTTCTATGCATATATATCTTAATTATCCCGGATCACTTTAAAAAACTTATTTGGGCCTTGTTAAAAGAATAGGGGAATAAGTTTTTTAAAGTGACCCGGGTAATTATGGATATTACACGACTCACTTCAACTACAATTTTCCGGATTTTGTTTGTGTCAATTTCAAATCACAGGGACAGAAATTAACATTTTGATCGAAAATATGATCAAAGTACGTTCTGAAGCCAGAACCAAGAATTTGCCAAACTCTTCTTGATGATCTGTCCCACATTTTTCGTTCAAAACTATAAAGTCGTACAGTACTTATTGTGGGCCCACAATGTGAGGGAGGGCGCCAGAGGGCGTGCGTAGTTTTGAGTGATTGAATACAAAAATGAACTTTTCGCGAGAGGGCGAACAATCCCACGATTAGTAATGTACTTGAATTTCTCAATATTTCGAATAAAACTAATTTGGACGTCAAATTATTTGTGTTTATAATCGTTAACGCGGTGAAAAATTAAAGCTTATTACACGGGGGAGGCCAATATCGCCGAATTTGCCGAAAAAACCTACACAATTTTTGGCAAAAAACTTCCTGCGATAAAGGACCCCAGTACAAGCAGGGCCCAATATCGCCGAATGTGCAATTCGGATATGGAAAACTTTCGGCGATATTGGCCCCCTTATATGTTTTATGAAAGTCACTACCAATTCCAAAATCAGTTATAAATTTAGGATACCTTTACCGTAGATTGACGTTGTGCAAGATTTTTAAGGGATTTTTAGCAAACTGAAGAAAAATGGGGTAGTTTCTCCGGTGAAATGCAATTAACACTTCAAACTGACGACTTGAGCCGCTGGTCAACCGTAAATCAAATTTTACTAAGGTTGGTTTTAAAAGTTTGAGAAAATTAGAATATTTAGCCCAACATAATGTTTTTTCCTCCTTTTGGTCCAAATGAACTCAATTTTACGATAAAAATTAATATCTTAGTTTCAAGCAAGTTTTAAAGACGATGAAAAATTGGCAATTTAAACATACAAACTAAAAATCTCCGCAAAAATCTCCCAAATTTTTTTTTCGATATATTTTTTAACTTTTTTATAATTTCCTCAGTGCCGAACCTACATATCATACTATTATCTGTTTTTTGCAATTTTAAAAATTGAATTTTTACCAACGTTTTCGGAATATTTGATTCTCTATCAGAGTTAATGACAAAGCAGGAAACAAATTTGAGGAAAAGATGCACTAAAACTAATTTTGGTATATTCAAACGGCATCACATAAACCAAATTAAGCCCGTTTGGGTTATGTCACCATCGGTCATACACGTTTACAATAACAGTCAATTTTTGATGTTTGACTTGTTTGTTATGATCTGGCTGGTGAAGTGTGCATTTAACAACAACCCTATACAACTCTTCTGTGGTGAGGGTTTCTCAGTTCTGTTTCTAAGATTTTGAAATGTGTCTGTTGATAAATGCCACGTCCCATTTCAGCACAATTATTTTTGGGTGGTAAGTTGTCTAGATCACACTTTTAAATTGTCATAAGTGATTATTTATATATTTTTCACAAGCGAAATATGTTTGACTGAGGTGATTTTTTAGTTCGATTGTCAGGTCGATGCAGTCAAAAGATCGTCTTTGTTTCTTCGTAATCATGGTACTATAGCTCGAATCACATTTCAAAATCGAATTGACTAAATACCGTTTTTTGAAATAGTATTTTTGGGTTTTAGGCGAGGAACGTATTGAGACTCAAGCCAATTTTTAGCGTTGTGAAACTATGTGAAGTTTAAAAATGAGTTAATGTTTTTTTTCAAACATTTTATAATAATTTTGATTGATGCTATAGAACTGCATCTGGCGCTAGGAAAATCGGATAGACGGTGTTATGGTGATCGAATCAGGATTAAAACTCTTCCTGACGTTGTAGCTTCGCTCGATGTCTGAAAATTTGGTCTTATTCTGGATGCTCATTGACTAATACCAAATATATTTGTTTCGTGTCAACTTTTCCTCAACTTTATAAAACTATATTCGAAACGTATCGTAAATTCAATTTTTACATTGCCAAAAAAACTAGATATAATTGTGTCTCAAAAACCAATTGGTGTACCTGGGTGACCCCTTATCCGTTACGAGCCCCTTTATCCTACGACTGTACCCTTATCGCGAACGTTTTTTGGGAAGTTAGACGACACCGCCATTATCCGTACGCGCTTATCCGTACGGTAAAATTAGAGAGACAATTTCTCCGATTTTTCTAAAATTTTTCTATATTTTTTAAATTTTTTTTCAAAATTAATGAAAACTAGCTAAGCTTCGGCACGTATATCTGGTTAAATTGCACATTTCAAAAAATTGGTCTCGAATCGCGACGATTTTACCATTTTTTTAAGGAAAACTAGTCAACTTTAACATTTCAGTAATCTCAGAAAAAAAGATTAAATAAATTGGTCCAATGAACTACTTTTTATTTTATTCTGCACAGAATTTTGCTGCTCAGTTATGAGGTTATCATGACAGTTATCGGATAAAGTTGTTTTGAAACCGAATTAACAAAAAAATTTGGCTTGAAATTTAGTAAAACATGCACGACGGAGCCCCGCGATAATGACTACTTTATAATGCAGACAGCGAGCTTCTGGTTCTTTCGCTGTAAGCCGTGATTATTTCACTTTAAGGGTATATTGGCACCAATTTGACTATTCCCGGTGATATATTGAAACTAAAAGCTAGTGAGAAAAACCGAGATTGACTTGTTTGGTAGATCTATCCTAATTTGGCGAAAAAGTAATCACAAATTTTTGACCATTCCCAATTAGGTACAGTTATCGTAACAAGGTACATTTTCAAAACTTCAAATCGATCTCCTCCCAGACGGTTATATCAATGAGCTCAAATTTTCACAGATTCACGTAGGAGTATATAATCTCTNAATAGGGAATAAGTTTTTAAAGTGACCCGGGGATAATAATGGATATACACGGACTCATCAACTACACATTTATTCGGATTTTGTTTGTGTCAATTTCAAATCCAGGACAGAAATACATTTTGATCGAAAATATGATCAAAATACGGTTCTGAAGCCAGAACCAAGAATTTTCCCAAAACTCTTCTTGATGATCTGCCCACATTTTCGTTCCAAAATATAAGTCGTACAGTACTTATTGTGGGCCCCACAATGTGGGGAGTGCGCCAGAGGGCGGCGTAGTTTTGAGTGATTGAATACAAAAAATGAACTTTCTCGGAGAGCGCGGAACAATCCCCACGATTAGTAATGTACTCAAATTTCTCAATATTATCGAATAAAAACTAATTTGACGTCAAACTTATTTGTGTTTTATGTAACGCGGTGAAAATTAAGCTTATTACAGGGGGAGGCCAATATCGCCGAATTTGCCGAAAAAACCTAGACAATTTGGCAAAAAACTTCCTGCGATAAAGGCCCCCAGTACAAGGGAGGGGCCCAATATCGCCGAATGTGCCAATATCGGAATTGGAAAAAAACTTTCGGCGATATTGGGCCCCCTGTAATAGGTTTATGAAAGTCACTACCATTCAAAATCAGTTATAAATTTAGGATACCTTTACTCGTAGATGACTTGTGCAGAATTTTTAGGGGATTTTTAGCAACTGAAGAAAAATGGGGTAGCTTTCTCGGGTGAAATGCAATTAACACTTCAAACTGACGATTTGAGCGATGGTCAACCTAAATCAAATTTTACAAGGTTGGTTTTAAAAGTTTGAAAAATTAGAATATTTGGCCCAACATAATTTTTTCCTCCTTTTGGTCCGAAATGAACTCATTTTTACGATAAAAATAATCTTAGTTTCAGGCAAGTTTAAGCCCGATGAAAAATTGGCAATTTAAACATACAAACCTAAAAATCTCCGCAAAATTCTCCCAAATTTTTCTTTTCGATAATTTTTTAACTTTTTAAATTTTCCTCCAGTCCGAACCCTACATATCTATATATCTAGTTTTTTGCAATTTAAAAATTGAATTGTTTACAACGTTTCGAATATATTTGTATTCATCTTCAGGTATTAATGAAAACAAAGCAGAACACAAATTTGAGGAAAAGTATGAACAAAAACTATTTGGTATTATTTCAAACGGCATTCACATAAACCAAATTAAGCCCGTTTGGGTTTGTCCCATCGGTCATACATTTACAACATAACAGTCAATTTTTGTGTTTGACTTGTTTGTTATGATCTGGCTGGTGAAGTGTGCATTTAACAAAACCCTATACAACTTTCTGTGAGTGAGGGTTTCTACAGTTTGTTTCTAAGATTTTGAAATGGTCTGTGATTAAATGCACGCCCATTTCAGCAATTATTTTTGGGTGTGTAAGTGTCTAGATCAAACTTAAATGTCATAGTGTATTTTATATATTTTTTACAAGCCGAAATATGTTTGAACTTGAGATGATTTCTTTAGTTCGATTTCTAGGATCGGCATCAGTAAAAGTCGTTTTGTTTCTTCTATATGGTATATAGCTCGAATCACATTCACAATCGAATTGATAAATCACTACGTTGTTATTGAAATAGTATTTTTGGGTTTTAGGCGAGGTAACGTATTGAGACTCAAGCCAATTTTAGCGTTGTGAAACTATTGGAAGCTTTAAAATGGTAGTATGTTTTTTTCAAACATTTTATGATAATTTGATTGATGCTATAGAACTGCATCTGGCGCTAGAAAATCGGAATAGAGAGGTATATGGTGATCGAATCAGGATATCAAAACTCTGTCCTGACGTTGTGCTTTCGCATCAGATGTCGAAAATTTGGTTTTCCTGATGCTCATTTGCATAATACCAAATTGTTTTGCTGTACTGTCAACTTTTCCTCAAACTTATAAAATATATTCGAACGTATCGTCAAAACATTCAATTTTTAACATTGCAAAAAAACTAGATATATGTGTCTCAAAAACCAATTGGTGTACACCTGGGTGCACCCTTATCCGTACGCCACCTTTTATCCTACGACTGTACCCTTATCCGCGAACGATTTTTGGAGAAGTTGACGACACGCCTTATCCGTACGCCTTATCCGTACGGTAAATTAAGAGCACCAACTTTCTCCAGATTTTTCTAAAATTTTTCTATATTTTTTAATTTTTTTCAAAATAATGAAAACTAGCTAATTCGCGACGTATATCTGCGTTATATTGCACATTTCAAAAATTGGTCCGTAATCGCACGATTTTACCATTTTTTTAAGAAAACTCAGTAATTTAACAATTTCAGTAATTACTCAGAAAAAAAAGATAAATAAATTGGTCCAATGAACTACTTTTTATTTTATTCTCAAGAATTTTGTGCTTCAGTTATGAGGTATCAAGACAGTTATCGGAATAAAGTTGTTTTTGAAAACCGAATTCATAAAAAATTTGGCTTGAAATTTAAGTTAAAATGACGAGGAGCCCCCGTAACTGACTACTTATATAATGTCAGACAGCGAGCTTCTGGTTCTCTTCGCTGTAAGGTGATTTCATTTCACTTTAAAGGGTTATTGGCAGCATTGACTATTCCCGGTGATATATCTGAAAACTAAAAGCTTAGTGAGAAAACCGAGATTAGCTTATTTGTGTNTCAACATTAAATTGATCATAAAGTGTATTTTTATATTTTTCACAAGCAGAAATATGTTTGAAAACGTGAGATAATTTTTTAGTTCGATGTTCTAGGATTCGAGCATGTAAGAGTCGTTTTGTTTCTCCTATATAGCTCGAATCACATTCACAATCGAATTAATAAATCACATTGTTGTTATTAAAATAGTCTTTTTTGGGTTTTAGGCGAGGAAGTATGAGACTAGCCAATTTTGAGGTTGTGAAAACTATGTGAAGTTTAAAAAATGAAGTGATGTTTTTCAAAATTTTATAAATTTGTGATGCTATAGAACTGCATCTGGCGCTAGAAAACGGTAGAGAGAGAGTGTATGGTGATCGAAATCAGGATTATCAAACTCTTCCTGACGTTTAGATTTCGCATCAGATGGTCTGAAATTTTTTAATTTTAGATCAGGGATTTTTAGATCAATTAATTTTTCTGGAAAACGGTTTTTCATAAAAATTAATTTTGTATTTTGAAGCGGTGTCCCTAGCTACAGTAGTTGTCGTCGTATTGTTACAACGGTACAACTCGCCAACTAGTGCCGATATTTTGTACGATTTAGGGAAGACTGAATTTTTATAATTTACTGACTATTTAGTATCAGTTAAACTTAACGAACAATTTGTACTAACATTAAACAGTTCTGAGTCAATATATCAAAAAATCATATTCGACCAATTAAAAGCCAGGATTTTGAAAAATTCGAAATGTTTTTGAAAATTGACGATTTTATGCTTAAACTTTTCGTCTCGTTGCAGTGAATCACTGCCAGTGATACCTAATATTATTTAATGTTTGACGATTGATGGTATATTCTTAAAGATACGTCTATAAAGAATATAAAAATAGCTAAAAATGACTTCAAAAATTCTCACATTTGCTTGAGGGATATGGACTTCGTCCCAATTCTTTTTTTTTCCACTTTTTTAATGAAATGTGTGCGCCTCTACGAGAAATATCTTTTTTTGAAAATTTTCGAAAAATTTTTCTTGGTCGCTGAAAAAGTCTGAACAAATTGTACTTTTTTTCATTTTTCCATAAATATCGTAGAATTCCAATGGCTAAAAACCTGTGACACCCTTCAAGTCAAACATTACAAATATCATCTTTCCGTTAACTCATAGCGTTGCATAGTGGTCCCCTAAAGTTCGTTTTTTTATCATTAAATTGAAGAGAATATTTCTTAAGGCAACGCAACGAGTTACATGTACTATTTCATAGTACTACATTCATAATGTTAGTAATTTGTAAAAAAAATGTTCAACATCTGCTGGAAACCTTTCGAAACGAGGTTTAGGGTGTGAATAATCATGATTTCCCAAAAAAAAACTTTCAAATTCCATTTTTAATTCTGCTAAGTTCTCATTTTCCGGTATGATTTAAAGTCGGATATGTTTTCATGATAACGAACTTAAAATTGGAGCGTTGTGGTCTCAAAATGAATGGGAATTCAAAAATATTATGAAGAGGAATTTTTATTACCACTTTTGCACAGATATACGTCCATTTGAATTCTTGGCTGAAATTATATTCAACATGTTTCGCTGTTTATTTTAGCATCGACGGGAGAGTGAAGCAAAAGTGAAATTATATAGATAAACTTAAATTCAAACAACAGTATGTGACACATTACCTAAGACTTTTTGACTCAGCATTTAATACGCTTGATGATTGGCTCGCGTTCAAAAATCTACATAAATTATGTTCTGACTTCGAATAAATTGGTGTCGTTACTAACGACTCGTTAGCTAGCTGAAATTTAAATTCTTTGCTAAAATATTAAATACTGTGTTAAAATTAATATCGTTTTTAGCCAACGTCAAAAAATATAATACTTTGAGTGCAGTCTCGCGGCTACAGATTTTGATCAGTTATTTTTATGTCGTATTTTTGATCGATAACTTATCGACGATAAGTATACAGAAAAATTTTATCAAATACAAATTTTAGACCAGAAAAGTTTGACAATCAAAAATTTGGAACATAAGAGCAGGCTTCCAAAAGGGATGCATCCCCGCCGATTTTCCATTCCTATCCCTATCCCGTTTTATCCCCCAAAACGGGATAAAAACGGGATAGAGATGAAGGGATAGATTATCCCCTTTTATCCCGGGTCCGGGATAGCCTTATCTCTTTTTATCCCGTTTTTGTAAATACGAATAAAATTTTAGCATGCACACGGAATTACGTGGGGGTATATTTGAAGGTGAAATATTAAAAGAAATATTGCGGTATTTTCGATGACTCATCACTTCCGGTTTAACCGGAAGTGAGGTTAAAATTGTGTTTATTTATTTATATAT
>SCLH01001516.1:17540-28413 GCA_004367855.1 Oikopleura vanhoeffeni | reverse complement strand
AAAAAATTGGCGGTATTTTCGATGACTTATCACTTCCGGTTTAACCGTAAGTGAGATTAAAATTGTGTTAATTTATTTAAATATTATTTGGGGGGTATATTTGTGAGTGAAATATTGTCAGAAAAAATTTGGTAGTATTTTCGATGACTTATCACTTTCGGTTAAACCGGAAGTCAGGTAAAATTGTGTTAATTTATTTATATTTACACGCTGTAACTCACGCTGTAACTTGGGAGTATATTTGAGGGTGAAATAATCTCAAAAAATTGGCGGTATTTTCGATGAGTCATCACTTCCGGTTAAACCGGAAAAGAGGTTTAAATTGTGTTTATTTATTTATATATTACTTGGGGATATATTTGAGGGTACAATATTGTAAAAAAAAATTTGGTGGTATTTTCGATGACTCCCGGTTAAATCGAAATTCAGGTAAAATTTTATTTTTATGAGTTCATTTATTTATGAAGGTGGATTAACAAGTAAAATGAATTTAAAAAGGTGGCATTTTCGATAAATGGGCACTTCCTGTTCAGTTGTCTTAAAACTTAGTTTTATTACTCATATAATACGCAGAACTGAATTCGAAAGTGAAATAATTGACAAAAAAATTTGTGTCATTCACTATTGACATTCACAATTGCAAATTCTAAATTCTAGGTCATTTCTGTTTAATCTTGAGAATGATGATACATCAACACTACTGTGATTAATGTCCAAGCGGACACAAGTCTGAGCGGACAAAACCGGCAAAACCTACCCATTTTTTTGAAAAAACCCTCGAAAACCTAAATCTAAGCGGACAAAACCGGATTTTTTCAAAACATTTAAAAAAAAATTTCAAGCTTTTATTTTGAGGGGGTTGTGGTCGCACTCTTTTTGGGTACTTTGGGGTGAAAAAATAGCACGAAAGCTAAGAACAACTTCAGAAAGCCCAAACATAAAAAACGAAAAAAATCAAAAAAAAAGATGAAATTCATTTCGAATTTCTGAGTATTTTTGAAACAGAAACCCTCCGACCAGAAACTTCAAAAAAATATCAAAATAGCTGTAAGCGATTTTTGATCAGTGAAACTCAAGCTACAATTGGTGTACTTCGACTGAATCTAATGATTATCTCGATTTTCCTTCCGGTTTACAAAATCGATTCCCGAGAGAGAGACAATTGGTAAAATTCTGCACACATAGTAACCAAAACCATATCTCCATCTTTTTCCAAATTGTTAACTGGCAACTCGAATGAAACACTAGGAGGAGATAATTTTTGAATAGCAAAGATCGAATAAGGCGGTTCGCACTTCAAAAAAAACAGTTGGACAATTCAAATCCGATCCAATGCCAATCAAAGTGTTTCACTTTCATACAGAAGATTTAGGCGAAATCGTAGTCAAGCTCTAAGAAAGATAGAGTTGAAAATCGGTATGTTCTGAACTGCCGCATGTGGTACACAGGTGACAAGAAATATGAATAAACGTTATAATGTAGATAAGGAAGACTAGAACAAATGCTATCCAAGAAGTTTTTGAAGCAGTTTAGTACTCTGGTAAAGTGGAGTAGAAAAGTACATTTTTGCGACCGCTACCCCCTTAAGGTATTTTAACAAGTTTTAAATAATTATTCTTGACCGGCAGTGTGGCGGAGTGGGGAAGAGCTCCTGGCAGAAGTTAATTCTTATGCCCTAGCCCTTGGGTTCGAATAACGGGGTAACCAAATATATATCGATTACGGGGGCTCCTGGTCCTTTTTTACTAGATTTTAAGCCAAAATTTTTTATTTAATTCAGTTTTTGCTAACGACTCATCCGATTAAATCCTTAGATAGCTTAAGCCGGCGGATAAAAAAAATGATGCTCATTAATTCAATATTTAGGGACCTTAAAGTTAATTAATAGAAATGGGCATCCTTTTTTCTACTTTTTACGTTTTTTCTCGAAAAATCGAGGTTTGGGGCCAAAAAATCAAATTCTTGTCGTTTTTTCTTAGAGCTACGACAGTATTATTTTAATACAGTATGGAAAAATGTTCGAGAAAAAAGGGTCATTTTCTCTGGATTGAAGTTATTCTGCTGCAAAATTATAGGCTTTAAGAAATTTTAGTAATAGTAAGGAACCAGGTGGCGCAAAAAAGGAAAAACAAAGAAGATTGAAGCCAAAAAAACAACGCAAACATTTTTTATGAACTGTACGGGTTCAAAATTTTGTTTGATTTTTTATTGAAAAAATAGATTTTTTTAAACTCACCATTAGGAAAAAAATTACCGCTGCGCTGACGCGACTGTCTCTTTCAGTGAAACACCGTTTGAAGAAATCGAAACAAACAAAACTTATCAATTAACTAAAAAAACCAAAAAACCCTTATTCCCCACCCCATTCGGCCTATTTCACACTTTTGTAAATGATCCCGGCCTCATACTAAAAACCCACTACATTATCTCTATCTGGACCGGAATATCACAAAAAGTGTGAATAAGGGATATATTAATAATTGAAGAATAAAAATTTTAGAAACAAATAGATTTTTGGACAAAAAAGAATAAGCCTTTTTCTTTTTTGTCCAAATTTTGTTGAATTTATCGCAAGAAATATCAACATGATAAACGTAAAAAGTGACCAATTTCAACCACAAAAATTTGTTCCTAAGAGATCTGTCCTAATAAAGTCATCAACAACAAAATATACATTTTTGGCGTATTGTACAGTATAGGCCGTTGTGTTTTAGGCCGTTTTTTCTATTTTAGGGCCCGTTGTACGACAGGCCGTTGTCTATAGGGGCCCGTTGTTCCTCACGGGGCGTTTCCATTTCAGGGCCGTTTGTACACGATAGAGGCCGTTGTACGACAGGCCGTTGTCCGAGGGGGGCCGTTGTACGGCAAGGCCGTTGTCCGACAAGGCCGTTGACGATAAGCGCCGTTTTCCGACGGGGCCGTTGTACGACAAGCGTTGTCCGCGGGGCCGTGTACCGGCAGGCCGTTGTCCGCAAGGCCGTTGTACGATAAGCCGTTGTCCCACAAAAGGCCGTTGTACGAATGGCCGTTGTACGATCAAGGCCGTTGTACGAATGGCCGTTGTACGAAAAAGGCCGTTGTTACGAATTGGCGGTTGTACGAAAAAGGCCGGTTGTACGAATTCGGCCGTGTACGAAAAAGGCCGTTGTACGAATTGGCCGTTGTACGATTAAGGCCGTGTACGTAATTGGCCGTTGTACGTTAGGCCGTTTACGAATTGGCGTTGTACGATTAAGGCCGTTGTAACGATTAAAGGCCGTTGTTCCGAAAAACAGGCGTTGGGTACCCACGGGGCGTCGTTGTCCGAAAAAGGCCGTTGTCGGAAAGGCCGTTGTCCGAAAAAGGCCGTCTACGATACCCCCAATTATACATATGTATGTTATCTGAATAAATGTAAAAACGCCAAACTTTTCAACTTGTACTTGTTTGTTATTTATAAAACCATTATAATTCGGCGGCTTGCTTAAATTTACTTCGAAAAGTACGTTTTGAAAATTTTTTGTTGAAATTCGCGCCTTCATAAATATAGCCAGCGCAGTTAAAAAAAACGACCAAAAACTTGTTCTCAGTAAAGAGAGAGGAGTATTACTCCGTTTTCTAATTCCAAAGATGCTAAAAAGTAAGGTATGGTAGGAGCGCACCGTAAAACTAACGAGAGAACTACAGTAGTTGATTACAAAATTCTTAGGTATTGGTATGATTCGATTTCAAACTTCAATCACTTGGTGGCGCCGAATAATTTTAATGCGTCCATTTTCTTTGAAATCGATTTACCAAGACCGATTTTTTGTGTAAATGAGAAAGTGTTTTGTGATCTTTTCGCCAGTGGCCGGTCCTTAGTTAACAGTATATAACTTATACTGTATATCCAATTCTCTCATTTATGAGGAACATAAGTTAGCTAGGGAGTATCTTTCAAAACTTCAAAATCTATCTCCTCCCAGACGGTTTTTCAAATTGAGCTAAAATTTTCACAGATCACGTAACGGTTGTACATACATTTTTCATACACATTACACATACATTTTTCATCGAGAGCTATTTTTGATCCGGCAACTGAACAATTCTAGAACGCCAAATAACCGACAATTTTTAACAATTTCAGACTTTAAAATCTATCTCCTCCGAGGATATGTTTGCAAAATAGCTCAAATTTTTATAAAGTATTCCTCAGAAAATTTTCAAGAGATTATCGAGAGCTTTTTTGCAATTTCGAGCTAGAACTCGAAATATGATTTTTTAGGTCATTTTCCGAAAAATTTCCGAAAAAAAAATTGCTTCGATTTTCTCGAAAATAGGCTCAAAAGAAAGCCAGTGAAACACTGATGAGAAAGTTGGCTTACGTCAAGTCGATATTTTGAAGTGTTAGTGGTCAAATTTGAGCAAACGTTATTTTTTAACTTCATCTTGTTAAAAATACTTAGAAAAAAATAAAAAAAAATGCGAAAATTTTGAAAATTTTTTTTGATGATTGGGTTCTTAGTACACTCAATTATCACCCCGTATCAATTTCAAGCTTGTTTAATGCCTCTAAGGCCTTTATTTAATCCGAGTCGCATACCCCCTTAAGATATCATTAGTTGGATTCGAACACGCGCCGTCGGAATAAAAAAAATGATGCTCATTAATTAATATTTAGGGGGACGCTAAATTACTTTAATAAAATGGCAATCCTTTTTTCTACTTTTTACGTTTTTTTCTCGAAAAATCGAGTGTTGGGGCCAAAAAATCATAATTCTTGTCGTTTTCTTCCCTTAGACGCTACGACAGTAATTTTAATAACAGTATGTGAAAATTGTTCGAGAAAAAAGGTATTTTCTCTGGATTGAAGTTTTCTGCTGCAAAATTATAGGCTTTAAAGAAATTTTAGTAATAGTAAGAACCAGGTGGCGCAAAAAAGGAAACAAAGAAGATTGAAGCAAAAAAACAACGCAAACATTTTTTATGAACTTGTACGGGTTCAAAAATTTTTTTTGATTTTTTATTGAAAAAATAGATTTTTTTAAACTCCCATTAGGAAAAAATTACCGCTGCGCTGACGCGACTGTCTCTTTCAGTGAACACCGTTTGAAGAAATTCGAACAAACAAAACTTTATCAAATTAAACTACAAAAACTTATTCACCCATCTCGCCTATTCACACTTTTGTAAAATGATCCCGGCCCTCATACTTAAAAACCCACTACATTTCCTATTGGGACGGAATATTCACAAAAAGTGTGAATAAGGGATAATATTAAATAATTGAAGAATAAAATTTTAGAAACAAATAAGATTTTTGGACAAAAAGAATAAGCTTTTTCTTTTTTTGTCCAAATTTGTTGAATTTATCGCAAGAAATATCAAATGATAAATCGTAAAAAGTGACCAATTTCAACCGCAAAAATTTGTCCTAAAAGATCTGTCCTAATAAAGTCATCAAACAACAAAATATACATTTTTTGGGCGGTTTGTACAGTATAGCCGTTTGTGTTTTAGGCCTTGGTTTTTTTCATATTTTAAGGGGCCCGTTGTACGACAGGCCGTTGTCCTATAGGGGCCGTTGTCCTACACGGGGCGTTTCCCATTTCAGGGCCGCTTTGTACACGATAGAGGCCGTTGTACGACAAGGGCCGTTGTCCGAGGGGGGGCCGTTGTACGGCAAGGCCGTTGTCCGACAAGGCCGTTGTAGCGATAAGGCCGTTTTCCGACGGGGCCGTTGTACGACAAGGCGTTTGTCCGCGGGGCCGTTGTACGGCAGGCCGTTGTCCGCAAGGCCGTTGTACGAAAGGCCGTTGTCCCACAAAAGGCCGTTGTACGAATGGCCGTTGTACGGATCAAGGCCGTTGTACGAATTGGCCGTTGTACGAAAAAGGCGCGTTGTTACGAATTGGCGCGTTGTACGAAAAAGGCCGGTTGTAGAATTCGGCCGTTGTACGAAAAAGGCGTTGTACGAATTGGCCGTTGTACGTTAAGGCCGTGTACGAATTGGCCGTTGTACGTTAAGGCCGTTGTACGAATTGGCCGTTGTATGATTAAGGCCGTTGTAAACGATTAAAGGCCGTTCGTTCCGAACAGCGTTGGTAACGGGGGCGCGTTGTCCGAAAAAGGCCGTTGTGGAAAGGCCGTTTGCCGAAAAAGGCCGTTCTACGATACCCCCAATTATACATATGTATGTTTATCTGAATAAATGTAAAAATCGTGCCAAACTTTTCAGACTTGTACTTTTTTGTTATTTTAAAACCATATAATTCGGCGGGCTTGCTTAAATTTACTTCGAAAAGTACGTTTTGAAATTTTTTGTTGAAATTCGGCCTTCATAAATATAAGCAGGCAGTTAAAAAAAAACGACCAAAAACTTGTTTCAGTAAGAGAGAGGAGTATTACTCCGTTTTCTAAATTCCAAAGATGTAAAAAGTAAGGTATTGGTAGGGAGCGCAACCGGTAAAAAGCTAACGAGAGAACTAATAGTAGTTGATCAAATTCTTAGGTATTGGGTATATTCGATTTCAACTTTCATCACTTGGTGGCGGGAATAATTTTTAATGTCATTTTCTTTGAATCGATTACCAGACGCGATTTTTTGTGTAAATTGAGAAAAGTGTTGTGATCCTTTCGCCAGTTGGCCGGTCCTTAAGTTATACAGTAATACTTATACTGTATATCAATTTTCCTTCATATTATGAAGAACATAGTTAGGCTAGGGATATCTATTACGGTATTTGTGCGCCTTTTAAAGCCACTTTTTCAGCCAACATTTTTATATAATTCGGGCTTTTGAAAAGACATCCTGCCATTAAGTTCTTAGATAGCTTAACTATCACAAAATATATAAATTATATATTATGATAATATAATGAATAATAAAATAAAATTGGTCGAATCGAACATTTATAGTTATTTTTCTGAGATTACTGAAATTGTTTAATTATTGTTATTGTTAAAAATTCGGAAAAATGGTCTGATTTCAGATTATTTTTTTTTAATTTTGTTTAATCTTAAAATCATCGGATCTAACCAAAAGTAGCTAAAAAGGCCCAGCAAGTACCGTAATAGATATAAATGAAGATATTCATTTCAGACTAAAAACAAAGTAAATATTTTTTTCTGTAGTAAATCTAATAATTGTTGAGCGTTCATTTATTACATCCATTTTCGAAAATAGGTTTTTTTTAACACTCAAATATTTTCGCAAGATTTGGATCTGAGTAATTTGGCAATAGTGGGGCTCGCAATTGGCTAATTTAAAACCAAACTATTCTATGTTTTCACAAGGATCCTTAACGCGCGTGTAACAGGTAGCAGCAAGCCAATTTCGGTTGGTAATTAGCCAATTTCGATTGGCCGATTCTCAAAGGCAAATCTGGCGTAAATATTTTACTGTTAAAAACCTTGTTAGAAATGATTGTAATAAATCGAAAGCTCAACAAATATAAGTTTTACTGAAGAAACACATATATTTATGATAATTTATATCTCAAACAACAATGAAGCACAAAAAAGTAATAGTTGTTTGTGCTTATACGAGAAAAAAATATTTTACAAGCCCATAACACAAAACAACCTATATACATATTCACAAGTTATCACAACATATTAGCAATTATTTGTTTTCTACCTGGTTTCTATTCGGACTCGACATCTTTCATTATTTATATCTCCCACTCGAGTTTTTAACTTAATTAACTAAGTTATATTTCGGCACGCAACAATGCCTGAAAGATGAATTTTAAAATTTTGGGCCAAGATTTGAAAAAAGGAATCCAAAATTTTCTAATATAAATTTTTAACTCTTATCCTGATCGCTCCATTTCACTTGTGTTCTTGCCTGAACTGGTCCACTATTTTTATTGCGATTTTATCTTTTTTTTCGTGTCTGTCCTTAGGCAGCTTTCATCGGATCAATAAATTAAATATTACGGTCCCTCATGCTGCTTCACTTTCTTCCATCTGGTTGTCTACCAGTTTTCCGCGAAGACCTTTCATTTTGCAACTCTTCAACCTCATCTTTACCGATTCGTCACTTTCCGATTCACTTTCAGTATCCCTCTTTTTTTCGGTACTTTTTCACTTCCAGTTTCCCACTCTTTTGCCGCGTTTTTTTGTATTTCTGACTCCATTCGCTGTCTGATGATTACTATCTGATTGGACGAATAGACAACCGGTGCTTTTGAAAATTTTCGATTTTTAGGCACCGGCTGTTTTTTGGCACTGGGTTTCGTCGGTTTAAAAGAAAGCTCAGCAAAATCACGCTTAAGATTTATTCTCCGATTTTTACCCGAATCATTTTCTAAAATTCATGTTTTTTTCCCAATACTTTTTGACAAATTTTTTTATGTGTTGAGGGTTTTTTTTGGCACAAAAAATATATGTCTACCTACAAAGTTTTTTTTAAATGTTGTACCCTAATCCGAAACGATTTTTGGGCGTCTGAGGTGGTCGTAAGGGTCCCACGTGTATATAGATATAATCTAGAAGACGTCACGCAGATATGGAAAAAGTTTTTCTGATCGTTAAAATCATAAAAATTTACAGTTTAAAGCGCTCAGGATAATTAATATCAGAAAGATTTATTTAACAGGAAAATGGCAAGTAATTTTTAATCAATTAAAAAATTCTCTGATTTTGACTTGATATCAATCCATCCTTCGTCACCAATACACCTTTATAATGCATAAGTTTTCAATTTGACTCAATCTTTTAAGACGTCGATTCTAGAACATCGTAAGAAATTTTTTATTTGCGATATCTTGGCATTTTTAACCGTTATAGACACCCACGATCAGTAAGTGACGGAAATCTTCAATTTGTCACATGTGATTTTCTCATTGGCTTTTACTTGTGAGAGGCAGCAACTTTTCGATTGATTTGAAATTTTCAGGTGTAAAGTAAAAATTTGCATATTTTCATCACACTGACAACTGATTTTTTAATTGTACTAAATGATTAAGTTTTAATTTCAAATTTGAATTAAACTTTGCATTTGCCAAATATGGCCAAGACAAAAATACTATACTTTAGCGGGGAATTGTTTCTGAAACTTCTTCGGGAGGCCAATAAATAAACCCAAATTTTTTTTTTTTGAAAAAAATATGAAAAACAAGGTTTTAATTTTAGTGCCGTCTTATAAGGACAAATTGAGACAAACCATCTACAGGGTATATTTCGAAATATCCTAAAAATTTTTTTTTTGTACAATATTCAATTTTTGGGTGAATAGTTAAAAAAAGTGTTTCAATTTTTTTTTTATTAAAATCGTTTATAATTTTAGAACATTTTGAGTGTTTTTATTTTATAAAACAGGCCAAACATATATTTCAAAAAATTGCTTTAGAACAACTTGAGGATACTTTTTCTTAGAAGCAATTCAAGAAAATTTTCCCTGTCCTTATAGCCAAAAGCAATGAGGTCTGTACATTTTAAATACATTACACATTCAAATTTATTTGCCGAAAGCGCAAAGTAACTTAACTTTCGTAGTTGGCCGAAATTTCTGGACCGGTAGTTAACTTCTGGTCATGCGTGACCTAGACGTTTTTAATCAAGCATATGAAAAAAAATTCATTACCGACATTATTTTTTTCATTGTTAATAATATATTTCTAAATAATTCTCTACAGCCTATGAAAACAATTTGTCAAAAAACTAATAATAATAAACAAGCATCAAATGTGAATAAGAAAATAGAAAACGTCTTGCCTCCTTTTCCATGGGGAGTTCTCACAAACAAGTGCTAAGTAATAAGAATTTAGGCTTAATTTGGACCTTTTTCAATTTGGATGTATTAAACCGTCACCAAATTTGGTGTAGAATCTGCAAAAATAATTTAATTATTTTATTAAATTTCACAAGAATCAGCTTTCAAACGAACAAAAGAACTATTTTTGATGACTATTTGAGATGACGCGATAGAATTCTTGTTTTACATCAGTTCATCGAACTCCGTTTATGGAGCTCTTGAAACTTACGGCAAGAACGGACAGAATATTATTCTAGTGTAATCGTAGGCGGTAGGACGTGGATTTAAGCAATTTTTGAAAACAACCTTACTATTTAAGACCACCTTATTTTTTGAATATACGGTCCGTGATCATTTTTGGGCTATGGTGTGATGGAAAAAAAGGCTTCGAAATTTTTTTCTGATTACGAGAAAGCTTTTCATGGTGATTCCAAAAATACAAATCTTAATACAGTAAAAATTTTCAAAAAAAAACGCACCAAACGGTCAATTATTCAAATAGTCAATCCGATAATTTGTAAATGTTCAATTCATCAATGATAAGGGTCTAAATTGCGATTAAAGGGCATCTGGTCACGCATGCCCAGAAAGTCCACTACTGGAGTTATTAATATTATAATAAATACGACGGAATTAATTGTAAAAGGTAAAATTATATTACTGTCGTATGCGTCTAAGAGACAGAAATCTTCTTGTCGTTTGTTTCACTGAAAACGGTAACCCGTAGCCCCTGGAAATTGTTTTTCATTGGTTAAAGTTTGGCTGGCTATCGGATACAAAAAACCGTTTCTCGATACCTGCCTAGCAGTTTTTGCTCGCCGAGGGGGGGCTAAAAAAAAGTTACCTTTAGGAATATTTTCGAAAAAAATTTGTCATAAATAAATTATGTCTAAATGTTGGTTCTTGCACGTTAATTGTAAACCAATTACCACATCACTCAACGATTATCATCAAGAATACTATTCATTTCGTTGAAATAAACAAAAAAATGAGCTGACTGACGATTCGAACCTATGGACTTCAGTTTACATCACATTATCGAGTAGAACCAGGTTGACAGCGAAAAAACAAAAAGTGCACAAGATTACACTTGTACACATAGCAAAAACCAGTTTGGTTTGATATCTCGCGTATGGTCATCAGAAAATGACTGAG
>SCLH01001516.1:0-10282 GCA_004367855.1 Oikopleura vanhoeffeni | reverse complement strand
GTTGCTGTTACTGTCAAAAAAGATGTTGCCAATCCCACCATTATTGGATATATACGGGTTGTTTGAGACATAAATATATATGATTTTTCAATTAAAAAATTGTTTTTTTCAACGTTTCGGTTTATTCCATTTTCAAGAGTGAGAAGTAAATGAAATACAAATTCAGAGAAAAACATTTTTGTTTCAAAAGCAATTTAGCGAATTGAGCCTCTGTTTCGCTAAATTAAAGCTCAATTCGTTTTTTAAAAAATTCAAGTAATTGCAGTGTTTTTTGTAATTGTTTTTGTAATTGTTTTTGTAATTGCAAAATTTTTTTTTAAAAAAACGAATTGAGCTTTAATTTAGCGAAACAGAGGCTCAATTCGCTAAATTGCTTTTGAAACAAAAATGTTTTTCTCTGAATTTGTATTTCATTTACTTCTCACTCTTGAAAATGGAATAAACCGAAACGTTGAAAAAAACAATTTTTTAATTGAAAAATCATATATATTTATGTCTCAAACAACCCGTATATATCCAATAATGGTGGGATTGGCAACATCTTTTTTGACAGTAACAGCAACAAAATAGTGATCTACCACGGTTTTCTTTGTAACCGTGTGATTCATGGTAACAATTTCCACTAGTTGTTTTGCATAATATTTACCGATTGAGTTTTTTTTAATTTCAAGATTTCTGTTTGTATTATTTGTGAAAATTGGCCTCCGGTTAAAATAGAGCATTTCTAGAAGTAAAAACTTCCGGAACACTGATCACATAAGAATCAGTGAGAAGTTCATGCGTAGGCGTGTCTCTCTCTCACTTTCTCATCACGAGAAATAAGATTCCAAAATAATTTAAGAGTCATTATACTACAGAATTTTGTGGAAAACATATAATTATTTTTGGACAGAGCGATAGAAAATCATTTGAAGTTTTATATAAGGTAATTGCAAATATAAATTAAGGTTTAATTTAATCTTATTATTACACTTTTGTCTGTAACTGGAGGTTATTTTCGCAACTTTTTGTGCTTTTTGTGAAAACCGAAATGCTTATTTGTTGATCTTCTTAAGCTTGCGAAACAATAAATCACAAATTATTTTTGACCGTTACACAATAGGTACAGTATCGTAAAGAAGAGGACATTGACCAAACTGAAAAACTATTCTCCTCAGACGGTATATCAAATGAGCTCAAATTTTCACAGATTCACGAAACGGTAGTATTTTAATTTTTTCTACGGGCTTGTTTTTTGATCGCGGCGACGAAACAATTCTTGAACCCAAATGCGACAATTTTTCACAATTTAGAACCTTCAAATCTATCTCCTCTAGGATTATTTGCAAATGATCACATTTTTATCAAGTATTCCTAAGAGCAATTGTAAGAGACTCTCACGGGCTTTTTTTGCAATTTCCAGCTAAAACTGCGAAATATGATTTTTTTGGTCATTTTCAAAAAATTTCCGAAAAAAAAGTGCTTCGATTTTTTTGAAAGTAGGCTCAAAAGAAAGCCAGTGAAACACTGATGAAAGAGTTGGCTTACGTCAAGGCATATTTTGAAGTTTTTAGTTGTCAATATTCGAGCAACGGTTATTTTTTTAACTTTCATCTTTTAACAATACTTGGAAAACAAATTCGAAAAAAATGCGAAATTTCGAAAAAATTTTTTGATGATTGAGGTTCTTAGTAGAACTTTAATTTATCACTCCGTATCAAGTTTGGAGATTTTTAATGTCTCTAAAGCGCGCTTTTTTAATCAGACAGATATACCCCCTTAAGCCAAGCCAGTGGGTGCCGATGTCTGATTTAAAAAAGAAACTACTCTCGGACTGTTATTTTGACGCGTTCCGTTCCGTTTTGTTCCGTTCCATTTGATACTCTGGAAAGGGCTAGAACGGGATAGGGAGGGAAAAAGGGATAGAAACGGGATAAAAAGGGGGATGGGGATAAAAGGGGGATGGGACTTTCCATCCCTATCCCTCTATGGCTCTGAATTTTCTATCCCTATCCCCCTCGGTTTATCTCTTCTATCCCTATCTCTTTTGGAAGCCTGCATAAGAGTGATAATTGGAACATATAAAAGAGATTCCTTGGGATTATTTCCTGATAACAATTTTAACAACTATGATTTGATTTTGAAAAAAGTAAATTCTAGAGAAATTAAAATATTTAGTTTAGGTCTCAAAAGACCTTTGTTCTCAAAATCAGACCGTAATTGCTGACATCGTTCTCAGCATATCACACTCAAAAAATACTTGCAATGAAATTAATCACTAACATTATACGAAACCGTGGGTCAAGGGTAAAATGTAAAAAGATAGATGTAAAGAGCTGAAATTAACATGATAATTGTCAAAAAAAATAACAGTTTTGTGTGAAAAAATGGTATCATCTGATAAAGAAATTCATTCAGTGCAGTCTCAACTGGTTTTATATATCCCCTTATTGCCCTATCGTAAAGATTTGATCCCTCAAAAACACGGGGGGGGGTAATCAAACAACGCGGTTTTCAAAAACGACTAAGCCGATTAGGTTCTTAGATAACTCAGACTATGCACAAATATCTAGTGAATAATACAAAATGAAAATTGGTTCGAATCAGACCATTGTTTCTATTTTTTCTCGGACCTTTGTTTCTATTTTTTAACAAAAACTGATAATTAAACAATTTCAGTAATCTTAGAAAAAAATTGAAAATATTGGTCTGATTCGAACCAATTTTTAATGTTTATATTGCATAGATAATTGTACTCAGTTTGAGCTAGCTAAAAAATAAATCGGATGACTCGTTTTCAAATGACGCGTCCTTTTCTCATCCCCGAATTTTTGAGGGATCAAATCTTACGACAGGGCAATAAGGGGATATGCAGTTGGAAATAATTGCATGATTAATTTTTTCATTTTGATTTTTTACATTTTAAGTTATTTCACAATTCGCTCTCAATCCAAAAACTTTACCACAAACTAAAGTTTAAAAATCAGTTTTATGTTCAAAATTGTCGATTTCGATTCAAAAAATGACCTGTCCTAAGCAATGTGGCCGCAATGCTCTTGTTCCATATCCAATAGTAGTTGAGGATTCCATGGCATACATAAAGCAGGTCATAAGATTATAGACTCCTTCGATGCAGGTTTCGTGTGATTCAGTTTCTTTGAGACAATCCTCGTCCAAATAAACAAAACTTCCATTTCTGGTCAAACAATAACCGGGGTCCACTAAAATTATCGGAAAAAATTCATCTGGAAGTGTGGAATTTTACCTTTGTAATCTTTATAACCAAAAACAGCAGCGTAAAACAGACCAGTTAGCGTAAACCAAATTACTAAACATTGATTGAATTAAACACATAATGTAAGTTTCAAAATTTTAAACTATGAAAAATAATTGTTTTCAAAATTAACTGGCAAAATCGAATTTGAAGACAATTTGTGGGGTATAATATATATTGTGGACGTCATAACGAGAAAACTTAAAAAATACAAGAAACTTGTATCACAGCTTGCGTTGAAGGCATTAGTGATTTATTTATAAAAAAAGTCCCTGTCCTTCACCGCGGTTAACCATGAGCCTTAGCCAAATTTCCAGTCATTTGAAAATAAAACAAGGATATAACCGTTTTACTCAAGCTCAGATTTTCAAGCTAGACATTCAAAACATATGAATGTATAACATATATATGACTGGTGTTTTATGCGAATACATTTTTGATTAAATAAATATGTAATTTTTTGTAATAAATTTCGGGTGTTCACACTTATCAGTTACTGAAAATAGTGTTAAAAGTATGTGCTTAAATTTAAAATGTGAAAATAGTTACCTGAATACAGTGGTTTTTTCTGTACTAATTTTTTTAATAATATTGTTTAAATATAACAAACCACTGTATTCTAGAATAAAAGTGTTTTTACAGTATTAGATACAGTATACAGAAAATAAGGCTTCAAAAACGCTGAAATTTTTGAGGTGAAAGGATCATGTACTCAAATTTTCACAGAACTAAACAAAAATTATGGAGATAATTTAAATGAAAAAAATGACATTCAAATTTTTTTTAAAAAATAATTCTGTTATTTTATTGTGTAAAATAGATAAAAGTAAAAATGTGTGTTTTTTAGATAAAATTGACTATATAAAAAAACTTGATGCTGAATTTGATACACCTTTTTATGAAAAATTAACAAAAAATCCACTTCTAGATGTTATTAAAACTTTTAACAAACTTATTTCTACTATGAAACCATATATTTCATATCGTAATTTTTATAAAATTAAGCCAAAACAAAATATTAAAAAAATTAACGGGAGTTCATATTGTACAAACCGAATTTCTATGCAGTCTAAAAATAAATAAAATTTTAAGAAAAAAATACCGATAGATTGCAATTAAAATTTACGGCATAAGATAATACAGGTTGAAAATAACAAAAATTAACCAACATTTCTGATTTAACTAACGGTAAAATAAATTGTCTTCCGGATAAAATCCGTAATGAAAATTGCTAACGATATACAAAACATTATTTGTAATAATTCAATTTTATCTTAAAATAAAGTTTTCTCTAAATAAAGACTACCGATAATTATTCCATAAACTTCTGTAATACGGCACAAACAGACTCAATAAATCTCCAAATATAAATAGATTTCACCGGAAATAAATCATGATTTAATTTTTTTATATATCCCCTATTCACACTTTTGTTAATATCCCGGCCCTACTACTTAAAAACACACTACGTTTCCTAATCAGGGCCGAGATATTAACAAAAGTGTGAATAGGGGATATATCGATAACGAACCCAATTATAAAAACGATATTCAAAATATATCGATACTTAACCAAACTTAAAACCATTAAAACACTTAAAAAGTTCTTTTAAAAATTGTCATGCTTTAACGATAGTATTTATAGTTGGTCTGCGCTCCAAACAATCGAGTCAGCCTCTGGAAGGTTAAGATTGAGGATAATGGACCTTTAACGGAAATTTTGTCCAGAAATAATTGGACCACAGGCAATGAAATTTTACAGGATTTCATTGGGACCAGTGAAATGAAAACATTTGCACAAATTTTCCAAGACGGGGATTGTGCAAAAGACCATATGTTATCGTTAGCAAATGTCTCCTACGATAACATTATGGAATATTTGCGAAAAAGGGCACACGGTACCATCGGCAAAAAGATTTTGGATACCGCGGCTGGTGCTAGCATATTGATCACACTTATGCGATCAGGAAAACTGATTAATTGGACTAGAAAAGTAAATAATTTAACGATAATCTATTTTTATAAAATAATTTGAAAATTATTCAAAATCAACGAAATTAAACGATAAATATATTAATTACCAGAATACAGTTTATTTTATTTTCTGAACAAAATACTGGCGAAATTTGATTGATATGTAAAATACCGGTAAAATAAAATTAATATTATAGGATGGTGCATTGACCAACCTTTCTAACGATGAAAGCCCGACGTGGACAAAGTATATTGAAATATACAAACGGGATGAGGGTAAACGACGCCAAATCAGCGGCCCACGCAATTTCGTTAGTGAGGCTAAAATGTACCGGTATACACGTGGGACCGGAAACCGAAATAGGGGAAATTTTAATAATTTCCGAGGAAATCGCGAAAATACCGGTAACAATAGTTATCAGGGCTATCGTGATAATTATAGTAGGGAGGAGGTTAATGAAAAGGTGCAAAACGCTGCAAGAATGGAGCGGTTCATTCAAATTTCCGGTGAACACGCACGTGACCACCGTCGATATGACCGACATTACGATAGCGAGGAGAAATCCGATATCTCATTTGCCCAATCAGGTGGTGCAAGATCAGAGGCTTATAATTCCGATATAAGAAGCCAGGTGGACAGTCTTGAATTCGAATCTGAGATTCAGGAAATTACCGGTAAAAACCAGGAAAAGCAATCGGATAAAAAACAGGAGAGTAAACCGGAAAACGACGAAGAAGTCAAAAAAGAAGAAATGACAACCGAGTAAAAAACTAAAAAGTATATTTAATTATTTTAATTTTTTTTTCAAATACCGGTAACACTTAATTTTTTTTTAATTTTTTTCAAAAATAGGAAAATACCACACTTACCAGTGTGATTAACAATAAAATACTTATAAAATATAAGCATCTCACATTTGGGGGACGTTGATATACCGTGCTAATTGCCTTTATAAACATAGCGAGGTTAAAACACCCATATGGACTTAATAAAGTTAATTAACGGTGATAATTGAAACACACTTTACGATACACTTTTATCAAACATTGAAAACATATTGGGCCATGCGTTGGGACAAATATAGTGACTCGTAAATTATGTAACCAGGTGTAATCCTTACCGGTAGTAAAAGAGAATAAAATTGAGAATAACTAACGGTAAATATTATTAAGATTACGGGCTAATTCTTGGCGACCTACTGGAACTGGATCAACAATTTCTGCGGATTTGGGTGACCTGCCGGACGCCAGCGATATCGATAAATTATTCTGTTCTGTACCACCTGTATAATGGAGGCACTGAGGGTTGAATAAATATTACCGATATCATTTAAATAAGAGTGAGTGTTTATTAGCTTATTGCAGGGTTGTGCAATTTCTAACGGTAACTCCAGTTATAGTGTATTCTAACGTAGTTCTTTGAACGATGGTATGATAAAATGGAAAAATGATAAGCCGGTTAGACCGATCGTTTCATCAATAAATGCAATAACAACCGGGTCAGAAGTTTATTAACTTGAAATTTTAAAAAAATTTGAATCAAATTGCACTTTTTCGGTAAAATCTTCAAAAGATTTTGAAAATTGGTTAATTGAAAAAAGATCAAATTTTGTAGATCCTGATTATGAAATATTAACTATGGATGTTACAAAACTTTATCCAAATATGGATACAAAATTAACCTTGAATTACATAGTTGATGAAATATATAAAAAACCTGATTTTTACTCTGCAAAAAATTTAAATACCGAGGGAAAAAAAATTTTCCCACCGAGAAAAATTTTCGAAAGAATTTTTGATCAAGTTATACATCAATTTACAGCTTTCGAATGCCTAAGTGGATATTTTTGCCAAAATAGAGGTGCAAATATGGGTGGAAAAATAAGTCCTTTATTAGCAAATATTTATTTAAACATTTTTGAATCAGAAATTATTCCAGAATGGCTTAAAAATAAAAAAATTAAAGCTTTTATAAGATATGTTGATGATTGCTCTATTTGTATTAAAAAATCGGGAAAAAGTAACTTTTATGAACTCATGAATAATTTACATGAAAATTTTAAATACACAATAGATGAACCCTTAAATGGTGAACTCATATTTTTAGATATGACTATATTTTATAAAAAAGGCAAATATGAACTAAAACACTATAAAAACCACAAGCTTCTAGATTGTTAACAAATTTTTACAGTGAAACCCCTAAAAATTATAAAATTTCGAGTTTAATGGGAAGTATCTATCGTATAAATGATACAACTAGTGATGAAAATGAATTAAAAAATGGACTAAAAGAACTTAAAAATAATTTTGTAAATAATGGTTTTCCTGTTTCATTAATAAACGAAAAAATTGGTCAAATAAAAACTCAAAATTTTTAGCCAAAAATTAAAAAAATTGAATGGAAAAAAGAAATCAAGGAAAATCCAGACCGAAATTTTATTTTAAATATTGATTTCACATCAGCAAGATGTAAAAAAATAGAAAAAAATTCAGAAAAATATTAAAGACAAAAACACCAGATTTAAATGTTTCGTTCTCATAGAAAAATATAAAATTAGCTCGATTTTTTACTTCAAAAACCAAACCTATAACTAAAAAACTGGATCAAGCTGGTGTAGTTTACGATTTAATTTGTTTTTGTAAGGCTGAATACGTAGGTGAATCAAAGAGACCTCTTAAAGAACGTTTAAGTGAACATACACATACTGGAGCACCAACAGCAGTATTTTCTCATACAGGTAAATGCCCTTTATATCAAGAGGAATTAAAAAAGAAATATAGTACTATTTCAACTCGAAATACCACAGAATTTTTGAGCGAATTAACAACTGTTCTTCATAAAAACCTATATTATGATGAAGAAAGAAAAATAATGGAAGCCCTATATATAGGTTCTAGAAAACCAGTTTGAAACGCTCAGGTTAAACATAAAAATGTAAAACTTATTTGAAAATAAGGCATATTAATTCAGCGTTTTTGAAGCCTTATTTTCTGTATACTGTATCTCATACTGTGAAAACACTTTTATTCTAGAATACAGTCGTTTTTATTTTTTAAAAATATTATTAAAAAAATTAGTACAGAAAAAACCACTGTATTCAGGTGACTATTTTCACATTTTAAATTTAAGCACATACTGTAACCACTATTTTCAGTAACTGATGAAGGGTGAACACAAAAATTATTACAAAAAAATTAATATTTATTTATTTATTCAATCAAAAATATATATGAGTGTATAACATATAAACGTGCAACTGAATACTTTTTGGAAACCTACTGTTCGAAGGCTTCTGTGAGGATTTTGTGATAATTTTTTTGTTTGTCAAAAAATCTCAGTTAAATTTACCCAAAACAAAAATTCTTACTTATATCACACAAAACATTTTGGAAAACCATTAAAAATGCTTTCCTGGTCACGTTTGGGATATAAAGACCATCAACGTGCTTTGATGTTTCATATTTTAATGAAAAATTGTTTGAAAAAATAAGAAAAATTGTTTTTTGAAACCTAATTATCAAATAACAACTCCTTGCTAATAATTTCTATCACAATTTTATGATACAACTGTTTCAAAAGATTGCTGACGTTCATCTTAAAAAAAAATTTCCACAGCGTTGTTGAAATGGTTTGAAAGAATGTATCGATGATACTTTTCAAAATAAACGTTTTTGTTTTAATTAAAAACACATTTTTGATGTTAACAAAGTCAACTCAAAAATGATTATTCATTACTATAAAGTATATTATATTGAAAAAAACGGGATTATTCGGGATTCCGGGTCGAGATAAACATGGGAAACTTGGGATCATGATGAGATAGGAATTAAAACAAATGAGACTTGAGATCGGGACAGGACCGGGATTCATAGCCCATTCCGTTTCATAACACCGGTTTTGAGAATGCATAATGATATGCTCTTGAAATTAAAATATTTGGAATTAAATACACGCGCATGCTTTGTATTCATCTACCGCTTACTTACTTTAGGGCTGCTACCTCAATTGAATGATTCATACATATTAATAAATAGACAATGAGCGCGTCTGAAATTAACTCCAAATTAATAATAGCTTTTTTAAATGACAAACAGTCTGTGAAATACTGTACAATATATAAACTCAGACTCATAAATTTCTCTAAAAACTCACACATGTAAAGTCCTATCATTGTAATCAGCAACAACAGCCACGAAGATTGAATAATTGGCTTTGCAAAATAATGCCAAGCTATTAGTCTCACATTTAAAGTACAACATTTATATGGTATCAAACTAAGCAAGTTATGAAAATCAAAGCCAGACTCTTTAATCTGATTTTCGTAATTCATTTGTCCATCCTTTTTTATGAGGTAAATTCACAAAAATTTTTATTTTAATTTTCAAAATTTTGAATCTGATTTTTAGCTCAAAACTTGGTAACCAAGCGAGTTTCGATACTCCTGCTGACCATGCATCCATCAACTTCATCATTATCTTTCATTTAAATAGTACAATTTTAAATAGTTTCGCAAATCTATTTATTGTTCACTTTCATACCTTTCCGGTGCTAACACAAATAAACACGCATTGTGATATATTTAACGAAATATATTGAAGAAGTTATCAAATTGGAAATTCAATTGTATTTGAAACTTTTGACAAATTTTTTTATGTTTTGGACAGTTTTTCAATGTTAACAACTCTTGCGGAAGGATGTGTAAATATAAAAACCACATGAAAACCGATTAACTACCAGATATTTACCGGAAAATTACCGATTTGAAAAATAAAATAAAAAATGAAATCTAAATATTTTTAAATTTTCCCTAGATTGTTCATTTGTTTTTTTGGTAAAATATTTATTGTTTTCCCGAATTGCAAATACCGGTGATTATCCGAGAATTTGCTAATCATTCCTTATTCGGCGTATTATTGGTCACATTGTTTGATTCATAGTTCAGGGAGTACTGGTCGCTGGTTTTATGAGGCCTTTCATGCAATTGAAATGCGCTAAATTGGATAGGGTGATTTAAAGTGTGACGATTTGAAATAAGAAATTTCAAAACTCAAA
>SCLH01001515.1:2691-46731 GCA_004367855.1 Oikopleura vanhoeffeni | reverse complement strand
AACCAAATAAAGAGAAAGAATTATGAAAAAAATGTCAAGGTTAGAAGATTTTTAAGATTTAAAACCAAAATTAAGAAAATTTAATGTATTAAAGAGCTTCTAAATTACCACAAATATATTGGAAAATGTTTGAATTAATAGGTGGGAATGCACCCTTTTCCTTAAAATCATTTTCCAGCTTCTCGGAATATTTTTATCACTTGGGACATAAGACTTTTTGCTTCATAGCTCATATCGGGAAAAAGGTGCTAAAATCAATCTCCAGCTTCTCGGAATATTTTTATCACTTGGGACATAATCCTAAAGACTGTCATAGTGATGGAACAGATTCCGCAGGAGCTGAAAAAAAAATGATTTAGCACCTTTTTTCCCGATAGGAGCTTTGATGCAAAGTCTTCAAGGATTATGTGTCCAAGTGTAAATATTCCGAGAAGTGGAAAATGATTTAGGAGAAGGTGCATTCCCACCTATAATTAAACATTTTCCAATATATTGTGGTAATTTGAAGCTCTTTGATACGTTAAATCTTCTTTATTTTTGGTTTTTAAATCTTTAAAATTACTTCTTACTTGACATTTGTTTCAAATTTTTTTCTCTGTTATTGATCATAATAACATGCGTAAAACCAAAGCCACGCTGTCCTTTCATAAGTGGTTAGTTTTTAAATTTAGGTCATTCCAGTTCACTTTGGTGTTCTAGTTCCCTATTCTTTGGACAACTTTTGTTTGCCAGATCCTCACCATTCGGGATTTTCGAATTCAGGCACACCTGTTTTCGAAATAATAACAAATATTCGTGGATAATTTGTTCGAGTAACGATCTCTGGACTAATCGAGAATTAGAAGAATTGCATAACAATTTCGCGTAAGAAAAGCCAGATTATTAAAGATCTTGTGACGCGAACACAGAATTACGAATTACGAAAAAATTAAGAAATGTCCTTGCGAGAAATAGATAAAAACTTAGAAAATGAGAAAAAGAGAAAAACATGATCTGGTCTTAAAAGAAGTTCTCAGAATAAAACCGAAGGATCAAAGAATACAGCGCATCGAGACAAAATTACGACTACACCATAGTTAAAACTAAAAAATTTTTTAACCGTCAACGAAAAACTCTACCAATTTTTTGAACTATAGAAACCACCTTCAGATACAAATCTTAGTCAAAAATTAGAAAAAACGGTTTAAAAAGGTTTTCCCTTTTTGAACGCCCCAGCCTATTTATTTCAATGGTCTCTGGTTGCGCTTCACCAATGAATAAAATAAGTCAAAACGCGATGCAGAAATTTGCAATTTGTTCCAAAGGACACTTGAGAATTACCACTCTCCGGCTTTCGTCTTCTCTCCCTTAAAAACCTTTTTTAGAAAATAGCAGGTACGAGTCTTGCAGTATTTAGACTAACTCTTCGGTCACAATGTTTTCCAAAAACCACACAAGTAAAAAATAGGGTCAAACCAGGAAAATTTCCAACTTCTCAAACAATCGCCATATTTAAAGGATATACATTTCACCTTCTTCGAGTCACAATGTTTCCCAAACCCACAAGTAGAAATAGAGAGTCACCCATGAAAATTTTCAAAACTTGTCAGAAAATCATCCATACTAGATTAGATATTAACAAATACGTTTTTTGCTTAAGGAAACAACATGTAAACTTTAAATTTTTACACCCGTGTCATTTAGGCGTTGCAGTCAATAAAATTAAAAAATTTTAGAAACCCGGCTGGAACTTCCTAGGTTTAGAAACCCCTCTGGAGAATAACCTTCTGAAAAAATAGAGAAATGCCAAAACCCAGCGAATTTAGGCCAATATAACATCGTGCAATAAGAAGCTCTCAACAATTACCAAACGTTCCTCAATCCTCCTTGCAGTCAACAGCCTCAACATCAGGCCCTGGGCAACTTTTTGTACATGAAGTACTTTAGAAAAAGGGGAGACTCAGAAAATTCACAGCTTCTCACGCACAATCCTGCTCCTACTACACCTATTAAAATAAAATCACTGGATTATCATCCGAAACTCAGAACTAACATACAGCGTTCTATCGATGGAACTGCAAATCAGTCGATTTTCATGCACCTATTTCGCTAATTGTCAAAAGCCAGATAGATTTTCCAGGATCGAAATGGCTTCATGGGAAACAACACCTGCGGAGAAAGAGCCAAAGGATACATCTTATCCATCCCTTCAAAACAAACAAATTAGTTAATTTGCATAAACACAAAAGTGTTTAAAACGGTGCAAAACAAAAAACTCTAAAAAAACACTCATTGCAGATTTGCTCACCTACTGAAACATACGATTTTAAACTTTTATTTCAGGCGGGTTGGCATTACTTTGACTCAATATGATGACTCAAAAATACGGAGACGACAACTGAACGCTGGGAATTAGCAAAGTTCTCAAATTCAATTAATTCTTTGCCAAAGAACTTTGTGTAACGTAACAATAAAAACATAATTATAGATGATTTTTTTTAGTTAAACAATCACAGACTGAAAAATTTACATTGATTTCCAAAAAATTAACGGTTAACATTTTTCTATCTTCAGTCAGGTCGTTTAGGGCAAACGACTCATACCAAAAACTACTCCAACTAGACAAAATTTAAAAATCGTCTAACTTTTCCAGTGGGAAACAAACTTTGAATCTTCTTAAAACGTCCTTTAAAATAAGTTGTATAGAATAAATTTATTACCATTAAGAGGATAATGCGTTAAACGATAGAAATAAAAATGACTTAAGAACTTATTGTCTTTTAAGTAAGCCGATACCAAGGGGAAGAAACTTCCTAAACATCAAAGTGGCTTGGAGAAAACCATGGGGTTGAAATCACGGTTTATAAATAGTCCAAAAATGGGTGGTGGAGAAAATTCTTTGAAAAACAGGCACACAAAACGACTGCACGCAATTTTAGACACCTCACACGAAGAAATGATAAAACAAGGACCTTCCTGATACACTGCAGAAAATGGGTCCTGCAATGCGAGCACGTTAATTGGGTCCATAACTTTGCCAACCTCGGATACAACTCGACTATTAAAAATGTATGGGAAATATAGAAGCATACTAAAAATAGGACCAACCCAAAATGGACAAGACATCTAGTCTCCTGGTACTAGGAATGACGATCTGGAAAATGTCAGCCAGGCCGTCATTAATTGACGGCATCAGCCAATCCTATGTGGTCATAATTGAAACTCCGATATGGGGAAGGGACAATTAGAACAATATAATCAGCTACTCAAAAATAGCAACCAGCTGCACTCACTCACCTTGATCACACTTTATCAGAAAAACGAATCCGCTAATCGATCAGTTAGTGAATGTCAGAAAAAAAACCGACTTCTATCGGACTGGTTCAACCTTCGCCAGAGTATTAACGAAAACCTTTCAGAGACATCACAGACAAGTTCTACAAAATCTGATTGAAAAACTGAAAACTTTTCACTGTTGCAGTCCAGCGGCCCTAATTCCGAACATTTTGGCGACCAAAAAGAGGCCAATACACGCGCCAGGAGTTAAGGCAACTTCTAAAGAGGTGTAATTCAAAGAACTTGGAGCAGATTATAAAAAACCCAGTTAAAGCTCCTCAATTTCCCATTTCTTGCCATTCAACAACTTGTAAACTTTTCTTATGATGAAAAACAAGGTTACAAACTCCAGACTGAGATGCTTGGTTATGATGGTTTTGAACTTCAACATAACTACCAGTGAAATTTTCCGAAAATTGTTACAGAAAAAAGCAATAGAGATTCTGAGGGAAAAATAAAACTTCTTGAAGTTTGCACAATTTCCGGGAAAAAAATGAAGACCAGGCTTGTACAGAAAACTTCCGGAGAATTTGCTCGTTTACGATGACAATTCCTTGATAATCTAAGTGGGACCTAAACCACAAACACCACTCATAGATGGAAAAAAATCGAGAAAAGATATTATCGAACTGAAAAAAAGTAGGGATCTCGAAATTGCCGAAAATTATGGTGAAACGAAAACAAGTAACTAACCTATACAACTCAGGTACGTAAAATGAGCTGTTAGGATTTGAGTATGACGTATTATAATCCCCTTATTTCTGCGATAGTGGCAACTAGATAGAACCAGGACCCATCTTTTGAAACATTCTGAAAATTTCTTAATGAATTACTATCGAATGAAATCTCTCGATGGGAAAATTCTGATGTAAAGACCTGGTTTTACTGCTTTCTTAGGACAGGTCATCTGGTGTGCTTTCAATGGAGGATAGCTACTGTTTCTTAATTTAACGACAGACAAGAAAATTCACTATTCTGTCCTTCCACACGTCTATGAAAGGTTAAAACAAGAAGGGAAAATTCTACCTAGTCGTTTCTTGTTCACATGGAACATTTAAAAACCATTTCCTACAAAACTTTTCACTTATGGAGAAAATCCCATTTATTTCCAAAAGGATAAAACCCCGCCAGACCATTTGAGACTATCAGAAAATCGAAATAGTCTACAATCAGGCTTTAGTACTCAAAACATTGTGGGGGTGGCTAGAAGAAAATTTAACAACACAAACGCCGAAATCACAAACTGGGGCGCCGTTGAAAATTTTATGAAATTTTGACCCCTTACAGGTTCCACCTGGAAAAGTAGCCGGAAAACAAACGCGAATTCTTAAAATGCGGTTTCAAAGGCCCACGACAAAAAAACCAAAACCGGATATAGTCTCTGGAGACAACTACGCCAGATTTTTATCTGTACAAAAAGTCCGAGCTAACCAATCAAGGAAAAGCATATCGGGAACCAGTAACAGCTGGCCTGAAGCCATCAAAAATTCCACATAATCCTTGATTTAGCCGAAATATAATAAAGAAACAAGATCTGGCATCTTATTTACAAAGAAGGCGCCAAGAGCCGCCATAATCAGCCAGGATCTCTCTACCATCTCTTAACTACCTCTTCTGGAGAGACTAAACACCAAAAGTAGTCTTGGGTCAGTCGGCCCTGGACTGGTTTTGTGGAAAAATTGGAAGAAAGAAATATATCTTCAGCCAGCCCCCTCCGGAGGCTAACCCCAAAATGGGCACGAAACCTGGCTGAAAAAGCCAGCTTTAGGTTCAGAAAGAAAGCTTTTTCAAACTATTGCATAGTAGATTGCCGGGATATTAGAAAACCCAGAATCACTAACACAATCGGCCTTCTTCCGTTCCACATTGCAGCTACGTCAAGGAATCAGAAGATTTTCGACCAAACCGAAAATTTCGAAAATCAAAAGGAATGGTACAAAAGAATATTTAACTGTTATACAATTAAATATACAGCGAAGTGACAACTGATGACCTCTGGCATCGGCTCCTTGGGTTAACAATGGAAATCAAAAAAGTGACTGCGAGGAAACCTGCGTGTAACATCGAAATGCAACCAAATCGCGTGGATAAATAAATTACTCAGGGTGTGATTCGAGGTTACAAGTATCTCCTCAGACATACAGTCACTTCAAATTGATTTGAAGCTCGTCAAAATTTTTTGAAGAAAAAATACCTTCATTTATGAGTAATTTCTCTATAAAATGAACTCTCGGCCTTCAATGTCACGTGAAGGATTACTTAAAGAGCAGAACGTGCGCTCGGGAAGACCTGAAATAAACGCCCCAACCCACTATTTTACCCAGGAATAAAATTAAAAGTCACTAACATATCGACAATTTCCGAAAATGGCAATTGGATTTTATGGGAAAATGCCACTTCCATTTACATGCTGTTATATACATATAGCAACAATTCATCGAGCAACGAAAAATGAAGGAGTACTTGTACGAACCAAATTTAACGCCAAGTGGATCCATAGCTCAATCATCCCTGGACAAATCTCCTCGTTAGGAAACCCAGCATTTTTGCAATAACCACTCCGGAGAACAAAACGCAGGAAATCTGCAAACTTAAAAAATCGGCGTTTAGCAAATTTTTCTTTACACAGATCCAGGATGCAAATAGGACATCGAAAAGTTAATTAACATTCTGTCTCCAGAAATCAAAATTCAATGATACAGTACTGGTAGACTTAAATCACGATGGAGATTATAAAATCTGGACAAACCACGGTCAATAATGATATTACCTGTACTGGAAAGGTCGTCGGAGTATATGATTTAAACGACAATAAAACACCGCTGTACGAAGTAAAAACGGGTATTTGCGAAATTTGCATAAAGCGGTCAGAAATACATCACGCATCACGAAAAGCAGCCTCCATCCTCGCCAGGGTTTTTTCTTCTGGGAGGAATGTGTTCGGAATAAATTTAGAACTCAAAAAACCAACTTTGTTTTATCAGGCCACCTGACACTCGGGCGCCATTTTTGGGAATTATCAAAACGGGCGCAGGTGTTGATACTTTTGATCAAAATCGACCCCTAAAAGCTGTTAAATAGGATGAGAAAGAAAATGGACAATCCATCAGATCGCGACACGTACTTAAAAAGGGACTAATACCGAATCTGATGCAGACTCAGCAAGAACTAGTGCAAATTTGGTGCGGCCAATCAAACAATTTCTATGAAAAACTTTGCGGAAAAGTCAGACTACGAGATTCTGTCAACTAAAGCGAAACAACGTTCTCTATTCAAAATTAGAAAGATGAGAGAAAAAAGCATCAGGAATCTCGACTTAAACTCTCTCACAATCATTCGAACATAAATAATTGGTCAGAAACATAACTGACCTAACATTGAGCTAGAAACACTCCAAACACTCCGGGAGAAATCCATTTAATGGTGCTTATCAGTTAACGATTCCTGAAGTTTTGCACATCCAACTAGAATCTGACCTGAATCAATTTATACCGCTACCAAATATGGAGTTGAACTATTTTACTACGCCGTTAATCATTCGATAACCTGGTGTAAGAATACCCTCTTAAAATCAGAAACGGGTACAAAGTTGCGATACTACGAAGGCAATCACAAACTTCTGGAGAATTCATCTTTTGGATAAAATAGTGTTTAAAAGGGGAAAATGGAGATCTAAATCATGAACAATTGGAATTGATAATGCAGATCAAACACCTACGTTGACAATTTTAAAAACCTGTAGAAGATACAATAACTTCTGTACTAAAACATGCTACAGATATTTATTAGAAATAAAATCAAAACAAATGTATAGCAAAATATTTTAAATCACCTGTCAAAAACAATCAAAAAATACCAATTCAGCAAATTTTGCATAGTGGGTAGAATCCGTAGGACTTTGCCAGGGTGAGAGTTCGAATTCGCTAACCACGCAAAAATTTTTTTTGTGAACTATTTCAAAACTTTGAAAAAATTAACTGCAAAAAATAAATTTTTAGTTTTCAAGTTAAAAAGTCTTTTCATCAAACCATCAAAATATTGTTATTCTAGTGGCCTCCTTCGGTCTGACAGAATATGCAACAGGTGGAGGAGCAAATGGGCCTTTGTCAAGGACACTAAAACGAACCAAATTTAAATTCTTAGTAAAAACAATTTACGCCGAGGTCTAAACAAAAGGTCAAATTTTCAAAATTTTCTACGATTCTAACAAAACAGGACTTCTGCGAATTTCTTTACAATGAATTTCTTAAAACACTGTCAGAGGAAATCAGCCACAGAAGGACTGTGTCGAAAATAAAGTTTTTGAACAATTATTTCATAATTTTTTAGAAAATGCCAAACGTTGCTAAAATAAGCTAAGCGGTGAAAACTGGAAAAGTTTTCTCAGAGAATTACCAGCAGATTAATTCGGAGATCGACGAAATCTCTACCAGCGACATATTAACCGAGCAATCTGAGGGATCGGGATTGTAGTGAATCTAGCCAAAAACAATCTGACGAAGAGACGAAGCCCACTGCAGAATCATTAGAATCAGGTAAACATTTAAAGTTAATGTTTATGCACATAATTCCTTGATCGGGTTATTCCATATCAAGGATACCATCACAAACGGCTAGACTAAAATAAGGCTTAGCAGTTTCACACTCAGGACTTTTCACAAAAAAATCCTTGAGTCATAGTTTTCTATTAAAGCAAATTACCTCGTGATTTGTTAAACTTTTTCATATTGAATTTTTTTCTAATACATTAATTTTCACAAATAATTTTTCTTTTCAATAAAAATTTCTTTTCATTTAAAAATAATTAAAGCCATAAGTATAACTAGTCTAAGACTGTGAATCGCCAAACAGAAAGTCATCAATTTGAAGGAACCAATGAGTTATTGGAGAATTCGCCAGGAATTGCACTATTTCATGGAAATGACCAAACAATCGAGGGGAAAGTTGAATGGGGGAATGTTTAACAAAACTTAACCGACTTGATTCTGGCCAGTCGACATTATTACGGAAATTACCTAACACGTAAATTACCGAAACACAAGCCAGAAAAAATCCAGCTTTCTCAATTTAATGAATTGATTGGGAGATGCGTCTTTTAGATCAATGAATCGAGGGTCGTTCGCGGTAAAAAGGCAAATTACCAAAACCCACAGGACATAACATCTCTGAGATAAGTGGATTCCAGTAAAGCATCCATAACCTCAATTAATGACCTTAAGGCAACTTGCAAAGCATTAGTCAAAAGGGACTTAAAACCCTTGTCTCTCGAAATCAAGACTTTGGACAGAGGGAAACTAAAATGCTGGCCAAAAATGTGAGCACAAGGGCGTTATCGAAAATCGAAATGCTGCAAGGAATCAGCCTGTTTCCCCCGCGAGGAATTCGAGGAGAAGATAACCAATTCCGCCACCGGAGCGTAGAGAGTCAATAAGCCCACCCAAAAACGGTTTCCTCAATCTCTGGAGATTATGAAGACAAAAACTACAAGTGGATAAATCCTATTTACATTGAGTTTATGGATTCTGGGATTCTAGAGATAAAAGAAAACACCTGACACAGGATATCGCTATGTTATTGAAAGAGGATTTTTATCGATCAATGGGCCCTTCGTTGGACTAGGAATATTTTCTGGCCTACGAACGACTATGGGGAAAAACACCCGATTGTAACATCACTTTCGGCGTACCATAAAAAACCTTAATTCGAACGCCTTTATGGACGAAAACCCAGCAAACGAGTGATCCAAAACATAAACTGCCGTGGCTCCTGATGCAACGGTAAACATTCTTGCATGTATGGTTATGTCACCAGCCATAATTATCTTATCAGAGGGTTTATGACTATGACAAAAGTGGGACTTAAAAGCTAGGCAGGTGGTAGGACCAAAATCCGGTTTATTTGAGGTAATCAATACAATCACGAAATTGAAACCTGAAATGAAATAAGGAATTACTTTCATGCTTTTTCAGCCTCATCCAAATCTGCTTGGAGAACAGCTACATGCTTACAATGAATGAAGCTCAACATCGCCCAGAAGAATGGAGGACTGGGAAGAATTAAATAATTCAACACTCCAACAAATCCGGGGATTTGGATAGCAAAGCAATCCATGTCACCCCAATGGCATAGACTGTATTCTGGTTTAAAGGGGAAATTCGTCAAAATTGCAAGCCAAACAAAATCGACAAAACTAAAAACAGAAACGGCACCAAACATTGCTAAACTTCGGCTTCGTCTTCACAAGCTGCAGAACGGGCATGTAAAAAGAACGCGTTCTGGAACACCTTTTCCGACCAGCAGTTAAGAAGCTCACGAAATAAAAGACGACGAAAATTTAAAACTCACCAATAATTCTAAAATTTTCAGCTTTGACAAAGTGGCGAGGCTGGCACAAAGTAGTGATTTGAAGAATTTTTCCCGTACTACCTCTGGGACAAGAATAGAATGTCAAAAAAGAATGTTTAGCAAAATTTTGCCTTCAACACATTCTGGAAAGTATGATGACTTAACCTCTGATGAGGAAGACATTTTGGAAGCTTGCTCAAACAGTCACATTGACAAAATGGTCAAATATAATTTTATTAGAAAAATTATTTAAGTTTTTGACCAAACATTACAAAAGTCATGAAAATTGCTTTTTCATAACTGTACAAATAAAATCCCATTTCAAACCTGCGAAAAAATTTACTTACACTGTTAGAAAAACTCATTTGGCAACAAAATTCAGTGGCTGTTGTAGACATGTTTAATGCAGAAGAGGGGGGGGGAATATTTGAACCATCTCTGAAAAACATTCTCTGTTACACGCACCCTTACAACTCTCTAAACAATCGAAATAAAAAACTGAAAATTTAGCAAATTATTTATTTTCAGTTATTTATAACATCGGCCTTCAACATGAACCGATACAGCAGCATCGAGATAGGGTCATATCGCACCAATTTCGGGACTATGGAGGTTCTAGAATGGCCTCGGGACCTATTGCACACCGCCACTAACCCACGTGGCTATACGAACTAGATGTGCAGTAAGGGGTGTTAAACCCTGTACACTACTAGGAGATACGAAATTTTCATCAAGCAAAGGGTAAATTCTGACGTCTGGATAAGGTCTTGCTTGGAGATCAAACAAGGAAAATATCACGGACTAATCCAAGCAACAACAGCTCTCTCAGCATTCTTTAGAAAAATTTGGTTACAAAACAGCCTCATTGCCCTAAGAAACTGGGCTTCGTCTCTGGGAAAATTGGCCTACTAGGCAGTGATTAATATCTCAAAGTTCACAAAGACCTACACGAATCATACCCGAAAAAATTTCTCCAGACGTGGAGTTTCTGGCAAAAAGGAGAAAATTCCCTCAATTCAGAATTCACCAGAATGAAACTTTTCAGAAATGTCTAGAAAGAACAGCTCTACGACAATCTCTCGCAGTTACGGATCTGTTGGTGGACAAGAAAGAAATGAGTTTTGGTCACGTTACATGGTTTACAGACTAATCTACTTTCAGAACAACCCTTGATCTTCAGATTTATACAATCGGCAAAATGAAAAATCATTTTCATACAAACATTAAAACGTATTGAACCCTGGTAAAAACCATGTTAACTATTAAATGGCCCAGCCCTTACCAAAAATTCACGCCTTAGTAGAAAAAAATGAAAACAGAATTATGGAAATCATTAATGGCCCGAGATTTCACTGACTTCATTCAAACGTTTTCTACGAGAAGAAAATGATGAACAAAAATTTAAATTTTCTCAGAAACACATTTACCATCACGCAAGAATAACTCCTGGAGAAAACTTAAAAAACGCTTTAAAACTACATTTTAATTTGGAAAAAAAGATTTATTAAAGCCAAATAAAATTTGCTATTAATTTATTTCTTATATTTACCTCGATTTGAGATGCTTTTCATAAAGAATAAACTGGACTGAAAAATTCGGAAAACCACAACGTTTGAGAAAAATGTAGTTTGGATCGAAAAAACCCCAAAATTAAGTTCAAGTACTCAAAGATTCGACTTTTATCCAGATGTTCAGGAAAAGCCTAAACGCGCACGACGAGCTTAAAACACTGGAAGATTTGACTTCAAAGAAACTAAAGAACTCGGCTTATTTACAGACTGACGCAGAAGAAATAAAATGGACATTGATTTGCTAATTAAATCCAGAAATCGGCCTAGAAACAGCAAAGAAAATCCTGCTCCAGTCTCAGCACAGACCATACAGGACAGCACTAAAATGGCCTACAGAGTAGACTGTTAGAGCTATCTAACTTATGTTTAAATGCTTGAAAAGCTTCGGAGGTAAATGAAATTAAGCCAAACTGGGCCTAGTATAATACAGTGAACGAACAGCGAATTTAGGCCGGAAATTTCCATAATTATATTGGTAATCTGGTTTCACTATCAACAGCTAACCATTGATAAATAATTTCGAACCTCCACCCTTATACATCAGGGCGTCAATCTCTTTCCGAAACCAGGCAAAATATTTCAGGCTAAAAAATTGCCACTAAAATATCGTATCTGCGAAAACTATTGCACTGGCATCAACGACTTTCAAGCCCTTGAATCAGACACTTTTGAATAAGATTAGTTCAAGGTAACAATGTACAAATTTGCGGCTACGCCAAATTACGGGGTAAATTACTCCATGTTAAATGTCCGATGAACCTCAAAGTTCCTGTTTTCAACCAACAGTCCGAAAACAATCTAAATGCCAACAGGAAATTACCGGAACAGATTCTGATTGGTTAGGCACAGCGTGCTGTTGTCTGGTTGGGACCATTCAACTTTGGAAAGTCAATCAGAGCAGGGGCTAGTACTCGCAATCAACAAAACCAACTCCAGAAGGCGAAATAATTCAGAGTTTGCATGGATGGGGTCCCTGGCCATCACAAAAATAACCCCCGTGTCTACTTAACACAATACGGTTGTGTTACTTTTCATAAAACCATTTCATACATGTCCAAAATAGGATGACAATCGGCTTCCGTCACCTAAGATGGATGTGGTCTCCAGAGATTTACACATTTTGACTGGGGAGGTCAAACGTTCCGCTATGAAGCAGGCAGCATTTGGAATCGGACGATTCGCAGACTATCAAATGGCACAACTTTGTCATATAATTTTCTCCGGAAAATGATCTCCTTCGTTCTTACTTGGACGATCGTTTAATTTTGGAACAAATCTCACATGATTCTCTAGAGAAATAAGAGGGGGCTAGAGGGCCCAATGCTGTTATAGCAAATTTGCCATGACCGCACATGGTTGATATTTCTTAAAAGCAATCACGTTTCATCTGCAACAAGAACTTGAATTTCTGGGGGCATAATGACTAAGTAAACAAACTCTGGAAATCCCACAGACTGGGAAAATTCAGACAAATTTGCAAGAAGAATTTTTAGGGGAAATCATTCATCTTCTTACCAAGACCTAGAGCGGCTTAAGGGGGCAGAATGTGTTCTTTTTCTCATGTCATAAAAACTTGCACTCTTCTACCGCGATAACAAGGGCGCTTATTGATTCGAAGAATTTGATTCCATTTATACGAAATTCAGAGGAGCTTCGTTTTGAACTGGAACTCTGGATTCTGATGAAATTAAATAGTTGACAAAATTCGGACCCTGGCTAAAGACCACCTGTATCTTCTAGAAATGAAATTTACACTGACGCGTCAGGCTACTCCGGAGGTTGTTACACAAGCCCGATGGAGTCATACTTTTGTATTATTGGAACGAAAGCAAGCAAATTCTCAGCATGTGCGACCAAAGAGCTCTGGCATCTTTAGACAATTGGGATCATAGACCAACTAGAAAAACCATCGAGTCCACTTTCTTTTGACAACCAAGCAACGTATACCACTGCTGGAGAACAGGAGGCAGAGAAAACCCTTAATACTACAATAAGAAATACCCTCTTGGATAAAAATATAAGCTACATTTGTCATCGAATGGATATCAACTAAGTGCACTTAGCCGTGAAGCATCTCAGGTCTAGTTATAATGAATATCAATCAGATGCTATATGGCGCGAGGCGCGTAGCGAGCAAAGCCAAATTTAGGACGTCTGCGCAACTTTTGCAAACGAATGTAGCAGATATATCTCAGATATCGCGAACCAAAATCTGGAACAACTTTTTACTTACTTCCGGAGACAGTGATGTTTTATACTTATTTCGCCGAAAATGCCAAATTTATATAGCAAACCCTATTCTCAAATTGAAAATCCCATTCTAGCTTGTTTTTTCACTACTTCGAAAAATCCCTTTATTCATGCCGGTTTAACCAAAAAATTCCAGGGGTCTAGTCTCTCGAAAAAATTTCGAATATCCAACAATTAACCCTTTCAAAACCAAAAATGGAAAAATTGGGGTTTTTTCGGTCAAATAAGCAAACCGACACAATTGCATTTTTAATTGTTAATCAAAAAATTAATTTATCCTTAAAAAATGTTATCTTTTTTGCAATCATTTGACATTTTTCTACATCAAAGTTTCTTAATTCAGAATTTTGCCCGGAGGGGCCCGTAATCTATTCAAGGGAGCCTAGCAATAAAGTTAGGTCAACGAGAACGAGTTTATAATTTTCAAGGACTGTAAACACCCAGTACATCCTTAGGCCGCATCTCTCTTTAAACAGACCGTTTTTTCCCGTTCTCCAGGTACAANAAAGGTGCTAAAATCATTTTTCAGCTCCTCGGAATATTTTCATCACTATTGACATAATCCTTAAGATTCTGATTATAGCTAAAAATTGAGTGATTATTCGGTTTTTTTCAATATTTAGCTTTTCTTCATTTATTTTTTCGTTTATTAGGCAAAATAATAAACAAAGGTTTACAACTCGAAATTATAATACGGAGCTATAAATTAAAAACATTTTGAATTTAAAAAAGCAATTTTTTGATAATTATTTTACATAATAGAACAATTTTAGTAATTTTGTTCTTAAATTATTTTATTTCAAAACGCAGTACATCCTCATCCGGCACGTGATCGGCGCGTTCGTCGCTGATTGGCCTTCATAGCCATGTTCCATTATGGACATGTAACTACGGAACCCCTCATCTCAACTGTAAGAGTTTTTTTATCAGTTGTTGGATGCAGCAATCTGTTTGCAAATATTTTGTTCGGTTCTCAAATTGCAGCGACAAAACTTGTTGGGTGTTCTAAAAAAAAGTTACTTTTTGTTTTTTGAAATTTTGCTTCACATGCAGGAGAATTGCATTGATTAAACTTTTATAGAAACTTGAATCAGTGATGTGTAAATTTGAAAAATTGCACATTTATTTTTTGAAATTAAAATAAAAACCTTTTCTAAAGAATTTTTGTAACCCAACCCGTGAATAGTGAAATTCCCTTTTTTTTCTTTATATAAGTAGATCGTTTACAGTATAAAACCGATCCAAAAGACCATTTTCTTATCTTTCAAAATGATTGATCGACTTCGAAAATAATACTAGTAAGAAGAAAAGTATGTCATTAAATATATTCATTAAGTCAGTGGAATGTGATCCAACTTGCGATCAAACTGATCCTTTATGCCATGCTGGTGGCCAATACGTCGATTGCAAAGTTTGCGGGGATTTGATTGGTAAACCTTGCCGTTTCAGTCCTTGGTGCTGGGTTCCAACATGGGAACCACCATCCGATGTGGGTGAGTTCCAAAACAAATTTATAAATTTGAAAAATTGGGTCGATAATAACACGTACTATAATAAAGGTTCAATAATACCTGAAAAAAATATATTCGAAACGTTGTTAACTCGTTGACTCGATTTTAGCCAACTAGTTGCCGCACACCATTTAATCGCATTTTACGACGCTTAATCATTAATGACAAGATCAGTTATAAAGTTATCGATAAACTTTGAAACAAAATGACGTTTGTGCGTTTTTTTTTGAAAATTTTTACTGTATTACAGTACTTATTTTTTGCAAAATTTTTTTAAATCACAAAATTAAACCTTTCAGCGTGATCAAACAAATAGTGATCAAATTACGCCGAAAATTTTTTGGGCCAATAAACACCTAATTTAAGAGTTTTGAACATAATAATATTTTCCAAACACGTCACGTGATCTTATTTTTCGAGAAATAAGGATTTNATCCACCTTGCAATCAAACTGATCCTTATGCCATGCTGGTGCCAATACGTCGATTGCAAAGTTTGCGGGGATGATTGGAAACCTTGCGTTACAGTCCTGTGCTGGGTCCAACATGGGAACCACCATACGAATGTGGGGAGTTCAGAAACAAATTTATAAATTGAAAAATTGGGTCATAATAACACTACTATAAAAAGGGTTCAATAATACCTGAAAAAATATATTCGATAACGTTGTTAAACTCGTTGACTCGATTTAGCCAAACTAGTGTGCCGCACACGCATTTAATCGCAATTTACGACGCTAATCATTAATGACAAGATATTTAAAAGTAATTCGAAAACTTTGAAACAAAATGACGTTTGTGCGTTTTTTTTGAAAATTTTACTGTATTACAGTACTGTATTTTTGCAAAATTTTTTAAATACAAAATAAAAACCTTCAGCGTGATCAACATCAAAGTGATCAATACGTCGGAAAATTTTTGGCCATAAACACCTAATTAAAGATTTTAGAACAATAATAATAATTTCCAAACACGTCACGTGATCTTAATTTTTCGAGAAATAAGGATTGTATCAATGACATATTTCAAACCATTTTTGAATATTTCGTCACCTGATTTTATTCGTACTTGGTTAATGAGAAAGAATCTAAAAACGTTGACGTTGACCCTGAATTTTTTGACTAGTTGAGTACTTTCAAAATTACTGTATATGTACTACATGCCTTTTTTCAGAAAGTACCAAATCAACGTGGCGACCCCTTCAAGAACGTAACGAATTTCTAAGCTTCTATTGCATTATAAGTAATGGCCTCCAAGTTAAATAGAGCATTTCCTAGAAGTCATACGCTTCGAATGCTGTTATCATAAGAATGCGTAGGCGAGAGAGAAGGTGAGAAAATATCAATAATACGCGATTGAAGTTTTTTTTTTAATTTCCAACGATTTCTGTTGTATAATTTGTGAAAATTTGGCCTCCGGTTAAAATAGAGCATTCTAGAAGTCAAAACTTCCGAAAAATAATTAATAGAATCAGTGAAAAAGTGTGACATGTCTCTCGTTCTAACACAATAAATGAATGAACAAGTAATTTAAGAAGTCATTTCACTAGAGGAATTTGTAGAAAACATTAATTATTTTAGACACAAGACCGAAGAAAATCATTTGAAGTTTATATATGGTAATTGCAAATATGATGAAGGTTAATTTCATCTCAATTATGCACTCAAGTCGAGTGATGTAAATTCGCAACTTTTTGTTTCTGATCCCATAAATGCCTTTAAATTCGTTTAAAAATTTTATGTGTTATTTATTTGAAAGAAATTGCTGAATATTTTTTAACTTTGAAAAATGAATGTTGATAATGAAACTTTGCTAATGATGCCGCATTACAAGTGAGGCAACTAGTGCTACAAATCAAGATTCATGTCTAGAAGTCGTACGATAAACAAATCAATTTTCTAATTGCAAAAAGTAATATAAATGTGGCTCCAACAAATACTAGAATAAACAAGAAATAATATCCGAGTTACAATAGTCTATTAGTATAAACGAAAATATATAACTGTTATATTTTGAAGTTAAAACACCTGACGAAATTTCTAGAGTCAAATATGCCAGACCTATGCTCAAAGATAACACAAATATAAAATTTGGAAGAATTGAGTAAATTTTTGAAAATGTTAGAGCTACGAACTCTTGTTCTTTGCAGTATAAAACAAGAATCTCCAACACTTGAACTTTTTTAATATCCGTTTTACGAGGAAATAGAATTGTTTTAGTTGGTCCTAGTCACATTGTACTACTTAACCACCCTGAGTTTTTAATTGGCCATTTTCACCATGCGGCTAGACAGCGTTTGATCAGAAAACAAAAGTGCCCAAAAACAAACAAAGCTAAATTGGGCCATTTTTTTCACTGGGGAAAAGATGCCCCATTAGCTGGAACATTAAAATCTTTCCCATAGTATTTGAATAAATATTATCTATAAATAATTAATTTATTTATTATAACTGAGTAGAAATGAGTGGAAAAAAAAACTGATAATTTCGCGAGACAATTTCAAACATAAACAATACGACTTATCGGAAGAAGAGTCAAAAATACTAGTAACGAAGATTGCTTGGGTTGCGCAAAATATATCAAGTAATTTCAGTTTTTAATACTAGTTATTTCATGTCCAACCAACTTAAAATTAAGCAAGAACTTAGAGAAGTAAAATAAAATAATCACCAAAAAAACACCCGTATTTTACAACTCAACCCAAGCTAAAAAACAAAATCTCACGGAAAAGATTGTTCAAACAAACTGCTGTACATAAATTTAGAATTGACTTAATCTAAAAAACCTAAAACAAATAAATGTTTCATTGTGAACTAAAAGAAAGCTCGTTCCTGATGTTCAAATTAATAATCACAATTTAATTGTCACACTGATGTATCAATAAGAAATCGAAATAATGGTAACACGGGATTTTTGGGCCATTTTCTCCGGGTAAAATAGCCCAATTTTTCTCCCCGAGAAATGGCCCAAAAAGTCACGTGTTACCCAATAAGTCATAGTTTATGACCAAGTTTGACGTATTCAATCTCCCTGGCCAAAGCTACTGGGAAAAAATAGCCCAATTTAAAAAAATCAGGCGTATCGTCAATATACAGACCAAGACAGAAAAATATCTTTTTTCCTCGTAAAGGCGATATATTTACTACGACCCAAAAAGTGGACCAAAACTCGCGTTCAAAACCAAAAAAATTTTCGTCTAGATATAAAACATTTGAAAAAGTTTCGGGTATGAATGCAAACGGTAATAAACCGATGTTTTGCATTCCTACAGGTGAAATTTGAAAATCGATTCTTAGTTGAAAAACAGAAAATTAGCGTGTTGTTTCCATATATACTAAAACTTGAATCAAAACGCAAGTCCGCTATGGTAACGTTTGTTTTTTAGAACACCCGTCTGAGTTTACACTCTCACTTTGGAAGGACACAAAGATATTCGCAAACGGATTTTGCATCCAACAGACAATTAAAAACTCCAAAGACCAAATGTTTTTTTGATGTTTCCGACGGATTCCGGTTATTCCCTGAAATGACCGGTAAATTTTAATAAAGTCGATTCTGGAAGAACACCGACACAGTTCTTCGAAACGTAAATTTTTTGGAATTTAATTAACAACTTTTTCTCAGATTTTTTGGCAATATTTTTTTGTCATCTGACAACCGCTAAAATAGGGCCAATTATTTTATTATGAGAAATGTCAGCAGATGATAAATTCTCTTGGTAAAGTTACTTGGAGTCACGGTAATTTGTTAGAGTCGAATTTGTCTTAATGCATACGTTTTGAATATTTGTTTTTTTCATTTTTCTTGAAGAATACGAGTTAGGCGGCAGTCCGACCACCCTGAAGGTTAATATGACAAAAAGTTATTGCCAAATCATGTTCTTTTGAAAAGACTATCACGGGTAATATAATTTTTCAGCTTCACAGTCCCTCTCATTGTAAGAGATAAAGAAAAAGTCTGAAATATGACCCTTTGGCGGCTTCATAGACAAAAAGATTTTGGCCAAAATTTCCGACCGACAAGTTGCGACAGGATGCAAAAAATTGGCCTTCGAAGAAGGCGGATTCTCAGAATCGCTTTAGACCTTTACCTGGTCACATTAAACCGGTAAATCCGACATCCGTCAAAAAAAATATAAAATTCTGGTCTTGGAGTTTAAATTGTCTGTTGATGCAAAAATCGTTTGAAATCTTGTTCCGTTCCAAAGTGAAGTGTAAAAACTCATGGTTCTAAAAAAAGTTCCCTTAAGCCAGTTGAACAGTAAACGCTGAAAAGTTTGACCAAATGAACCAATGCTCGAATTAACATTTTGTAAGAGCAATGACTAAAGCGCTTTGCAACTAAGGACTCTTTTGCACTTGGCTAAACTTTTATCTGGCATGCAAACCTAGCTTTAGTTCTTTTTTTTATATTTTGTGGTCAAAATTTATAGATGTCTTCATTTCCCATTTTTCCCAACGCAAGTGTAACCCAACAATTGAAAGGGATTGAAGGCGTGGCTTGGTCCTTTGTCTCAGCGATTGGAATGCCCTGGGATTGGATGGTTTCGCCGATTATTGTCAAGGTGTGGTTTTTGATGGTTTAAATGATTGATTTACAACGAAAACTGCCATTCACGTACGATCTCCCTCATTATTAATGAAGGGTAACGAAATTTGAAAACTAACCAAATAATTCTGGAAATAAAAACATACAAACCTTGAAACCTATTAGTGGTAGTGTTATCTTGTCAGAAAAAAAGCAATGAAAACCCGTGCCACCTTTTTGTGAAAAATTTCTAGCAGGATGAACAGCTTTGATGAATTATATGGAGTAAAATTTCAAAATTTTTTTTTTTATGTTGACTGATTCCAACAAGACTTTTTTGAAAGGTGTGCCTTAGTCGTGTTAGAATTTTGCTTGCCGTTTTCAGCTCTCCAGCGTAATCATTCGAGATTTTTAAACAGACATTGTTAGTGATATTTTTAATGGACAAAACCGTCAAGTTTCATGAAAAGACAACAAGTTTCATATGACAACCCGACCAAAAGATTCGCAATGTTTAAAGACCCACCCGACAGTAAGTTTTTATGAGTTCACCCAGTGTCTACAGCAAAATTGCTGTTAATTGTAAGCTCTCAGTGCCATATTGGTCATTAAAAGCAAAATAGTCTAAGCCGAACAAAAACCAGTAATATTTATTTGCTTAGAGAGATTTTTAATTACAATGTCAAAAGTAACAGAAATATAAAATAAGACGTCTAATTAAAAGTTTTTTGGGCAAGAAGTCTTTAATAAATGAGGTCACCAGTGTCAAAGCGAATTTGGCTTTCAATTTTAAGCTCTCTGTGCCCCTGGGTGATTTCGTGCCAAAAAGGTCTAGCGGATTCAAAACCGGGTAAGCCTAATAAGGCCAAAAAGGATTTCGCAAAGTTTTCCGCTGTACAAAAATCACAGTATTTTTCAAGCGAAGCTGACTAAAAATGCCCACCATGAAAATAAATCTGACCGAACATTCTCGGGCGGTACTAAGCGCAAAGCACACCAGGAACATATTGATCTACAAATACTTAAGCCCTTTTCAAAGAGAAAATACTGGAACTGAATTCGAATACATTCTCTCGATCGTAACATATTTTTCTCACGTCAAATTTTGGAATATTTTTTTGAAACAAATTTCGATGTGGCACCGTTCATCCATAATTTCGTGGATTCACCTGAAAGTGTTTATATAAAATAAAGAACCGTCTCAAAAAAAGTATAATTAAACATTTTGATGACAAATTGTTTCTGCCAAGATTATTTTGGAGATTCCCAGAACTAAAAATATACTAATATTTGGCAAAAACCTGAATGGAGTCGGTAAACTTGCAATTAAATAAAAACAAACTCCAAACAGAAATGGCAAATTAAAACAGCTGTTCCGCGTCAATAATCTCTTTCAAAAAACTCCCACTCCAAAAACGCTTACTACTCTATAGCGCGTGTTCGAATCCCACTAATGTTGGTCTTAGTGATATCTTGAATATGATTAATGGTGCAAGGGTCTGATAATGAAACCGCTAAATTTAAATCGGTGGTGGTAATCACGCACTAATCACTTATAAAAATCAGTGGATCGAACACGCGCATAAATAGCTAAGCGTTTTTGAATGGCGTTCCGTACTTATCAAAATGTCCTCGAAAATCTTTGAATAAAGTTTAAAATATCGAAAAAATGCATAAAATGCACTCCTTGTTCGTATCTATACGCCTCTAAAAAATCCATAGAGCCGAACTAATGGCACAAACAATATATAAAATTTAAGAGGCTGAATAGGCGTTCTCTGTTGTTTTTCTTGTTTGGACGTCAACTTTGTCTGATTGTTTGAATCAAATGCTTGAGTCGCCTCAAACAGAAAATTGAGAAAAAACTGAATATTATTAGAAGAGTAAACACAAGTAATATATTTGGAAATCTACGATAAACTTCGAAAATTACTACAAGTTTCGCTTTTAGAAATTGCAATCATAAAATTATAACCAAGGTCGCATAATATATCTGTGGTCAATATGTTTGGTCTCGAGATTTTTTGAATGTTTTTCTAGAATTCTAGGAATTGAATTTAAGGTGGGGGGGGTTGTGAGGATTTTTTGGGACTTTCAGTAGGCTTTGTACGTTGACAAATGAAAACTGACCTTTGAAACATACCACTTAGGAAATCTATCTTTAACACTCGCGAGTTCCATTTAGACAGTTAAGTACCACTCCCCACAAAACCATCTGGTTAACCGGCGGTGAAACAAGTGCGCTCCAGCTGTTCAAAGAAACAAGGACCTACAGTTACATCTTGTAATCGGAAGTTGAGATTGTAAAGAAGCTGGAAAATTGTTTGAATTTTAGTGAAATCGTCTGTTTTTCGATTTTTGCTCTCAGGGGTCAGCAAACTGGTTGAATGTGCCGACAAAGGGTGTTATTCGACTTTGATAAAAAGGCTTTTCCTGTGGAAATGCAAGAAACGTCATTTCGGAATGTAGCAGCCCAAGAGGTTGAACATGACGAATCGGTCGTACTTTTTGAATTTCCGCCTAATTGGCTGTGGAATGGACAGAAAAAGTACGCGAAATCGACAATGTAACGTTTCCCCTAAACATTCGCTCAATTGATACTAAGCTTTGAGGTTTATTTTTCCAAAGATTGTTTCCAGCTGATTAACCGGGTAACGGTCAGTCGAATCGGTAAGAAACAAAGTCATCATGGTATTCAATTCATTGACCCAAAGATACAATAAATTCTTAATCGTATGTACCGTTTTGGAGAACATTCGCTCCGATTGCGGGTTGCTCTGAAAAAAACCCGCCTTATCCGTAAGGTGCCATAAAGTCCGCAGATTGGTACATTTCAGAGCGTATATGAAAGAAAAAAAAATGTGAAAAATTAATTTTTCTTTTTTCTCATTAAAAGTGTTCAGTTGCGTAACGTTAATTTTAATTTCTGAACTCCGTAGTGTCTTTGCGCCATCGATGGCCGCAATGACCTTTAATCGCAATTTAGAACCCTTAATCATGTATCATCGAAAATTTAACACAATGATCGATCGACGATTGAATAATTGGCGTTTGTGCGTTTTTTTCGAAAATTTTACTATATACAAGTTTGACCTTAACTGTTTAATGCAATAAATAAAAGCATATGTCCGTTGTCAAAAGGATGTCTTATTATAAAATGGCCGTTAATATATACACGGTTAAAAGACAAACAATCTAACATGTAGATTAATAATATCATCATAAGAATATAGAGAATACATATACAGTTATCTCTTAGTGCTCCCGTTTTGCCAGGAATCCCTCCCCCGTTTTAAAAAAAATGGTATTCAAAAGAACCATTTTCAAAATTCGAATTTTAATGAAAAAATCTATAGTTTTCATAAAAATTATACTGTTTTTACTTAAAAAAATCCGTATTTTTAAAGGAAAAACCGTTTTTTTAATAGAAAATCATGTTTACCTTCAACAAAATCCGTTTTTTTATAAAAAAATCCTCCATTACACTAAAAATTTCCGTTTTTAACGCACGAAACCTCTGGGCAAAGTTTTGGCCAGGTATTTTAATGTGCGATTGTCTCCAAAATTGAGAACTTAAAACGTGGCACGAAGGACAATTTTTCCTCTGCATATGTCTGCATTTGCCCAGAATCCTAGTTATATCAACCCTGTAGAATGACAACGACCGGTGTTTACCAAAATGCGGCAAGGGATACCGAAAATGCCGCCTGTTTGCTATAGCCAAAAAATACGGGCATCCTCAACCCATCATATGCTTGCATAGTGCAAAAAATTGGATTAATTCTTCTACACCCATTCCCTAATATATGCATCGACCGTAAATACCTAGATTGGGGAAAAGTAACCTGCTTTGAAAATCCGATTGTTGGCCATGATTGATGATATCCATACGGGCCGTGCCGTAAGTTAACAAAAAAATAAATGGGGACATTCCTAGGTGCTGAATATAAACGTTATGTTCAGGTCCGAACCCGGCTATAAAAAAAATAGTTATAACCACTTATCTCGACATGTTAAAAAAAATAAACTTGTGATGGGGACATGGCGGCAAGCCATTTTGAATGTATATATATAACTTGCCCTGACCACCTCATGTGATTTTTTCAGGTCCTAATAAAGGACCAACCTTCCTCCCCGATAGATCAGATTCAGAAAATTTAGCGCCACCCTCTTCTGTGGCGTTACATAATAATTTTCCGGTAGGTTGCGCAAATTGGTGCAACCTTGGCTCCGGTGTTTTCGTTCTTCTGGCATGAAGGAGAACGGCTTTTTCCCTTCCGGTGTACTTCCGGATTGACTCGTTCTCCTCTGGTCATTTTTTTCAATTTTCGGCTCGGCATTGGGTTGGTACCTCGGACTTCCGGTTTTTTGGCACGATCGAATATTGACGATTTTAGCATGACCATAGGCTGATTTCGGCGACCCCTCATTTTTGTCCCACTTCCATTGGCCGCATCCTTGCTTAACCAGCCTCATATTATTCCGATGAGTCATCTGCCCAATTCAGTAACTATCAGAATTGGTCCTCCTCCGCATGTTACACAACCGAACACATAATTTAATAACAATGTACAAAAGTTATTTCCAAGTTTTAAATTTTTACGTTTTAAAACGTAAAAACCCTGTTCGAGCATGTTCCGACACAAATGACTTTACTGTTAAAAATTTTAGGGTTTAACTTCACAATTCAATTTCCGAACAAAACTTTTAAACGAAATTCTTCGTTCGCAATCCATATTTATAATTTGATAAAAAGTACCACAAACTGCATACTTAGGACCAAAAATTAACACCTATAGGAATTAACCCAATTTCTGAGCACAAAGTCTCCATGACATAATTTCCCGTTATTATTGGCCCCGATAGTTGGTTGAAATTTCACGCGTTGACGTTTCCTTCCAAAACGCTACGGAATCCTGACCATAGAGACAAATATTTAATAATTTATATCCACACCCTTATCAGAGCATTTTACTAGAGTCAAAATTATGGGACTCCAGGCGGGACTTCCGTGTTTCCACTATCGTAAGTATTTTCCAAAACTCCGCTATGATGCACAATTCTCTTTGATACCGAACAAAATACGAATCAAAACGGCTCCTACGGTGCAAATTAAAATTACTCTCTACCTCCGATAAGTAATCTGAAATCAATCCGCTAGAGTCGTTTTCGGCAAATCCTGTAAAAAGCAAAGTACGTTTGTTTATTCCTACACACTCCTTCCTCGAATCTCCAATTATCAAGACGATGATATTCGATAACTGGGTCCGGTATATTTCGTCCTTACTGGGTATTGAAAGGGTACTTCGTATAATTCGACCTGCCCATCGTCAAATGAGGACATACTTAATTCAAAGTGCTGGTGAAGTTAGTACCACTAAAGTCCGAAATCTATAATTTTCGCCATTTCATCTGTACTCTAAAAAGTGGCTAAACAACTTCTTTAGGTTAATTTCCACGACAAATCGCAAAAACAAAAATTCAAATGAACCTTACGCGAATTTCCGCCCCGGCGTTAATAACTCGATCCGTCGAATATATTTTCAAAATAATGACGCACTATTCATTGAGCTAATGCCCTCGTCCCGCGACTAATTCTTTCATAGCGATTATAAGTAATCGAACAGACCATAGAAACCCAGATCTTCTGCCAAATGTTGACTAGAAGGGAACTCATGCGAATTAATATTGAAAAACCTGATGCGTTTTTTCGTACAAAAACCGTGAATAGGCGCCAAAGACCAATAAGTGCGGCCTGCCCGTTGTTCTGCGAATCAGATAAGCCTGTTCCAAGAATATCTTCCTTGTTGGAAAAGATTATAATGGTCGATGAATTAACATCTCAAATTTTTTAAGAATGTCTATTGACATTTTCCAACTTTCCGAATCCATATCCTAAAGTTGGTCGCTTGAAAAAGGATAATTGACCGTCAGATACAACTTTTGGTCGTTCCTCGGTGTAACCCTTTATTTCCCGATTATCTAGAAGAAACCTTTCCCAACCTCTCACCGTTAAAAAATCCACAAAAATAAAATCCCTATAGCAAATCCCGTTTCATAATCGAGAATCTTTTGCGAATGATGCAAGTTTAAAGTTTGGGCGACTATATGTATTAAATAACGTCATGAATTTTAGTTTTAATTAAGCTTTCCTCCCACTACGTAAGTTTGAACGGGCGCTTCGACCTCTAATGACTGATTTTTCAAAATGTCCAGGGCGAACTCGATTCCTACGGGGATCTATTATAAAAAGTTCTGCGTAACTACAAACTCCCGTTTTCTAAGCATTTCCTGAATCCATCAATCTAATTTTAGTTTTTCCACTAAACGTTAAGCCTCGGTATAAAGTCCTTGTGGAGAGCATCCGCTTTAACCTGAATTGACCGTTCTCCTGAGTCACAAGTATGGGTCCGCGCCAACGCAAAAGATTTTTTCTGGCAGTGTCCAACGTTGTAACCAAATTTTTAGTGCGAACATACGTCAACTTTGATATCCTCGATATATCCTCTAAATCCTCGAAGCGCTTAAGAAAAATTCTGGAATCTTTTCGCTTGCAAATGCTTTTTCAACCACAGGATTCATGTACGAAATCCATTTCGTCAACCCCACAAACGTCTTCTCTCGGATAGGGAAAATGATCCTATCTATTTCTGCCTGTTGCACTAAAATATCCCGACACAAATAATCCCGATTTCGTACCAAATAAAACAAAAAATGGTGATTTATAATTTAAGCTTTTTCAAGAAGTATAATTCCAACAGCCATTTCCGCTTAAATTTGTATCCCAAAATTTGCCGATAAAGTGGACCCGAAGTATCCCTTAACCCATAGTCCGGTTCGATCCGGTTGAACAAGGATTTAAAGGTGAGATCTCAACATTGCAAAATGTCGAGTCCGATCAAGTTCCGCTGTCTAGATCCTTGTTACAAACTCGCCCGTTATAGTAGTTAAGTTCGGTAATCCCAATTTCATGTTGAATTTGTTATATCAAGGCCAAGGCTCGACAAATACTTTGGCCGTTTATCCACTAAAAACGCGTTTCCAAAATACAACGGAAGGTATCCATAACCGTAAGTACGTCCGATACTCTAATTTGCCCCAAAATCCATTACATCCGCTCCTGACTGAACTGAAAGGCCTCAAACTGGGTCGCAAATGTAAGGAAGTATCACCTCCGTTTTCCCGATTTTTTGTCAATGGCATAGGTAGCGAATGGATAACCGATTTTGACCATTTTGCAAGCGGTAACTTTTCCATTTTACCAGTTAATTCACTTATTGATGTAAAGTACCAAAATTTGATATCTCGCATGTCCTTTGCTAGTAGCAAAAAAGTAACTACTCAATGCAATTTCGTCCGTATGACCATTACTCAAAAAATTACCGATATTACCACATGAACAATGTATTTCTCATAATATAGTTGGCTTCTTCTCGTGAAAACAATACTGTTTGTTCTAAGCAGCCTAATTTTGACGAAATGCATGATTTTAACGTCCCTTCCGTGAGCTTTACATTATAATCCGTTTCACTAATACGGTGGTAATGAATTGGCGCAAACATATTATTAAACGAATTCCGTTCAATTTGGTCAGAGATGAACTTTTTTCTCTGTTAAATCGTGTCATCACATTTTCCTAAACTAAGTTCGGATTCTTTAACAGACCAGAGGTCTCACGATAGCGCCTTACGCACAAAGCATCTACTAAAAGATCAAGTTATTAGTATTTTTAACATGGAAGACCAACTTATGTCGTCTTCCAGCAAAATAAGGATGGCTCTCCCTGACCCGACGTATAAATAGCACTTTTAGAACTTATTGGATTTTCCTCCTTTTAAAATGGTATTCATAGACAGGTGAATCCGATAATAAGGTAAGACGTTTATCGTAAGGCGTAGCATATCCGAAAAAATGTTCAAAATCCCGTAGCACCAGCTAATTATTTCTCTTGCAGCCTGCCGAAATAATTTCCTGTAGTTCTAAATCGCCTTGATCATGAACTACAATTCAATTTCTACAACTTCGTCTCCCCTCGATCTGGCGTTGGCTATTACAGCTGCAATTCATTCAACACGGCGTCTGTGTAGATGACCACTTGTTTCGTTTCGTCCAAATGTGTCAATTTGAATCCAGCTTAGCAATTTTCCTTACCTGCCAGAACACCCCTTCGGCCTCCGGTGTATAGACACAATTTACCTTAATTTCATGCATTCTACACGGTCCAGAAGGATCTGTAACCTAGGCAATTGTCGTGAATAATAATCGTCTGTTAACTCCTTGAAGAACACAAATGCTTCGTTAAGTGACGTTGGTATTTTAGCATCACCCAGTAATTTCATCAATTTTTGCTTATATCGCTCTAGACCAAGCAATTGTGACCGATATACCCAGAAATTCCACTTTCCGTTCGAAAATATCATTTTGATCAGTTAACAAGCAAATGTTATTTCTGCAAGTTCTTAGACCATCCGAGCATTCGACTGCTTCCGATTCCGTGAAAGAATAATAACAATCATCCATATAGATGAAAAGACGTGGATTTCCATACTTATTTTCGCCTAAGGCCTTAGCCATAAAGTAACAAAATCCGCTGGGCCATTTTAGTTCCCCATGGGCATGCCGTTAAAAGTGACACGCCGATGCAAATGTTAAACGCCTAAATTTCCTATGAGCTTTCCGCATAGGTAAGGCACCAAAATCCACTACAAATGCCATGTACTTAAAGATTTTCAACCATATGCCGTTTTAATTTTACTTAAATGAGCTGATATAGAGTTCAAACAGTTGCCTGTTATTGCAAAATTGGCGATATTGGAAGGTGAATTATCATTTAGTGTTTGAGTAGTCCTGAACAAGTCGTTACTGACTTGATCTCACTTTTTAATCGCCATCGAAGGCCTGAATTAAAACTACTGTTAACCCTGAGGAAATACCTTAATCTCCAAATCCAGTAGGCATATTGCCAACCTGTTCGGAGACGCTCGGATCATCCTATATAGTCTCTGTTTATAGCCGACCGTCCCAGGTGCTTCAGAATCAATTTGGCACATCCAAAACTGATATATATCCAACATCGACCTGGTCAACGCGATATGGCACCACTTATGCTCCTCCAACAAGTTCTTTAACTCGCGATGAACTTTGTTGCCTTGGGTCGTTTCAGACTTCAATTCGGCGCATATGTCCACCTCGGAGATATAGTTTGTGGGCGGCGTCCAGCCATTCGTCAATTCGCGTATGTTGAGCTCTTTTCCTCGTTCGGCAATTTTGTGTACTTATCACGTGGTTACATTCAATAAAATGCACTTCTCGTCCCTAAATCCACAAAAAATTTTACCGTACTCCTGAATAACTAGAGTTTTTCCTCCGGTTGTTACTCGACACTGTATCCATAAATCTAGACAAGTCATCACAAAAATACAAACCTACGAAATCTAAAATTCTCGAAATCTTGATTTATTTGAGTCCGAATTTTTCAATGCTGATTTGTTATCCATTACAAACTTTCTAAGCGCAAACTTTACCCGGTCTATAAGCCGTTGCATAACAGTTCTGCAAATTAATAGAGCTTTTTAAGTCCGTTAAGTTAATCGATCCCCTAGACTCACAGTGTTTAATGAAATCCTTGTTCCAGTATTAAAAAATTTTCCTCTCGCGCTGGAATAACGTACGGTGATTAATCGAAATTGTTTGATTTGAAAATTCATATTCTACAATTCGACACATACATTTCCGAATGATAGCATGTTGTATGAAAGGTTCATAGATGGGTCCGCCCAAAAATATAACGCAATTGGTCCCATATAGTTTAGTATCAGCAAATTCGCATAATACAGTATCCTTACACTCCATAGACTGGTTGTGCCGCATTGTTAATTTGTACACACAAGCGTTTTACTAATACTAATCCTAATGAACGTAAAAAATTGAGAACAATTGTTCTTAACGCCCCACCATATCCAAAAACAGTTCTTGACACAAAGTACGTTACCAAATGTTTCCTCCTTATACGGTATTAACGTAATATCGGAAGTCGGAAACCTGTTATCTTGGGTTATTATTCCAATCGTCCGGATACTCAGTATCCGTTTGTACACTGGCTGAGTCTCCGACTCCCCATTTGTTCATCGTTTGAAAGATAGCAATTGTTTCCTTATCTTTCTATGGTCCCCATTCGAAATTCGATGATTTGGTTTACCACAGTAAAAGCAATGACGCTTCTCTTTTCCCCTCGGATCACTGTAATTCCTTTCTGAGGACAGTCCCTGCATAGTGATCGTTGCAGTTAAAACATTGGACTTCTTCCCTGAACAGGATGTCTTCGAAGCATGCGTGTAATTGCTATCCACCTCAACCTGGCATTTAATTTCCGCTTTTTTTCTTGAAGGTAAACTCGCGACAACGAACGGACATCTTCTCTGCTGCGCAGACCAACTCACTACCCAGTTCGCCTCATGCGTGACCAGTTGAGCTCCGCAATCCAAGGCAATTTCTCCAAAAAAATCATTGCCAATCATCAATGCTGACCTGGTCTCGATGCCGTCTAGTCCTGTAAACTCCGAATTGTAAGCAGGTCGCATGTCGGTTGTACATCTCAAACAAATACTGAATTTCCGGTTTGTACCTGGAGTTTTTAATGAATTTTTGTACGTAATTATGGTCCCGTTAATATGCGCTTAAAAACATCCTCAAACTCGTTAAGATTCATTTCCCGGTTTAATCAACCGTAAGCGATACAGCTAACCCGAATTGTGTTTTTAATTGCGGCGAAGCATCTGCTATTTTGCCTGCGCCGTAAACCATCCCGGTTAAATCCAACAAAAAGGAACTCCCATTAAAAACCAGTCATACCGTCTGAGTAGCGTCGTCCCATGGGGAGCCTGATCTAGTCTCATATCCTGTTTCCCTATCCATTTAAAAAAACTTCCTTAAATTCCGAATTCTTTTCCAAAAATAATGGCCTTCCGTTTTTCATCTCAGACTGAAATGAAAGATCACCTTTTTTTAATAAAAGAATGTGATACCTCATTCCTCAATGCACTGTGTATTGAACTGCGTCAAAAACGAATTTAACTACTTTTAAAGTATAATCTACTCAGGCTGTCCTTGCCTCTAATCAGTTCTTGATGGCTTGAAGGGGCTAGTCAAATTAGCCAACATTAAGCTTACTTTTTAGTAAATTATGCAAATTGAAAAAAACATTTGAACATGACCACGGGCTCAAGATTATCGCATAGAAAATAATTTAGTTTCAAATCTTTGAAAGTGATTATACGTATAAATGAAAAATTGGAAATTTTGGGTTACGGTGTCTATGACAACTTATGACTAGAATAGAAAAAAGCCCTCTTGTTTTGATTCCCTTTTTAATAAAAATTTTAAAATTAAAGAAGAATTTTTGGAAAAAATTTGTAAATTTCTGACGTTTAACCGATGTACGGTTTAAGCGGTAAAGAGCTCTGAACTTTTACGATTTTGGAACATTTTCCGTTTTTAGCAGGACTAACTTAGTTCAAATATACTGCAATTTTGCCAGAAAAAAACTGACTTAAAAATCTTAATTTTATGAAAACCCAGAATGATTATATCGACAGTGATTATTAGTGCAAGTCTGGTCATAAAAGATCCAACTCAGATTATTTTGAACCATGTTTATGAGATTATCTTATTAACCGACCTAGATTTTTTGTTTCTTTCTGCATCATAGAAAACGTTTTGAAAAATATGAATTATCATTAAAAAAAGTTGAAATTGGTCAAATAAAAAGTTATTTTGGCAGTAATAATTGCAAAACTTCATCAAAAACTTGGGAGCAATGCTTATTAATCAGTAATTAAAGGTTACGAAAATTTTTGCAAAATATACGAAAATTAACAAAAAAGCGTCTTTATAAAAAAAATGATATTTTTTCAAAATATTTCTTAATTTCAAAATTAAATCAGCACCGTTTTGAAGCGATGTTCTAAAACACATTAATTTAACATCACCCATCGATTGGACATTTGTTAAGAACATGACTTTACACGATTAAAAAGAGCTTTAATAATCGACATTTTTCCTTATCAAATAAAATTCACACACCTTCTATGCATTTTATAGAAGGATTTCATAATACGTTTGCAAGAACTTCAATCGACTAGGGTGGTATTTTTATCGTCGTACTTCGTCATGAAAGTACTTTTTACCGTTTTGAAAAAGATCTTGATTTTCTGGAGAACCGTTTCAAAGAAAAAAAATAAATATAAATTATCTTCACTTGGTGCTCTCCGAAAACTCATTAACTTTCCATGCATAGATTTTGCTTATATAGTTTTAAATGTGTGCCAAATTACCCCAAAAAACATGAGCTTTTGCGTTATACACATTTAATAAGCTCAAAAACAATTTTTGATATTTTAAGCTAATTGAGAATTTTTGGAGATAATTTCAACTTGGTACTTTGCGTAAATAAATTTTCAACTTTAGTGCACTCAGTGATCTCCAATCATTTTTCAGGACAAATGTCAATTTAGCGACCACTTCTCCTTCCCTGAAATTTAAGATACCCATTATTTATTTTTGACTGATGATAATCGTTTAAACTCAATATTAATTGTATGAAAAATGCGCAAAACATTTTGCATTATTGAAACGATAAATATGTGCTTGACTAACAGTAGATACAACTTAACAAAGATTGGTATTTCTATGCTTCTACTTTTGCGTTTGTGTTTGACCCGCGCTCGACCAATGATATCACCGGATATCACGAATGTGACAACTAAGAGCTTCTAAAATAAAATCAGACTGCAACACGAAAGTAGAGGCCAAGGGACCTCTTTTTAAGATATATCCAGTATATTATTCCGGCGTTTTGGTCAAAATTTGATAAATTTAGACTCTCATTTCGGCTTGAACGTCTCAAACGTGAGAGCCGTAGAACTTATGCAATCTTTTTTGGTTATTTAACCGAAAAATGAATCAAAAGCTTTTCGTGGTAAGCTTCGCCAAATCTTCAGAAAAGTTCACTTTTTAATTTTAAAACTGATTATAACAAAGTGCAAAAAAATGTTTTACAATTCAAAACAAGAAAATTCTATGTTCAAAAGAAAAAATTCACTAATACAAAAAATGGTGTTATAATAATGCTCAATATTTTGAACTGAACGAAATATAAAGATCAAGCAGGTCTGAAAACAACGCGCAAAGAATAATGTTATTATTACAGTGACCGTATTTTCGCCAACGTTCTGATTAGTGTTTGAATGTCTTTCTTTTGAGTCTACTTACGAAAAAATCGAAGCACTTTTTTTTCTTAAATTTTCTCTTGGGTCCTCAAAAAAATCATATTTCGAGTTTGAGATGGAAATATCAAAAAGTGTATGAGTTCACTGTTTGTATTTGCATGAGAAAAAAATTGAAGAATTTTAGAAATTTTCCTGGGAGGAGATAGATAGATTTCCGACGGATTATTGCCAAAAAACGGTGATTTTTTCACATTCTAGAGAAAATATAGCTAAATTTAAAAATCTGTATAATATTACATTTTGTACGTTTGGCCGACTACTTGTTCAAGTTCTGTCAAAATTTTAGCCAATTTCAACATTAAACCTAAGAGGAGATAGTTTTGTCATTTCGAATTAGGTCCTCTTGTGTCGCTCATGTTAAGGAGTGTATGCATACAGAAGTTTTTAAGTTTTTTATTCCACAAGCTTAGGGATTGTTCTACAAGATGGATAATATGACTAGTATTCAAAAAACACTGTATTAAAAATTTAATTCTAGCGACCAGAACCCCCTCGAGACTAGAGGCATCGATATATTTTGTTTGTCTAAGGTGGATATTTATCTGCCCATAAGGCTTATGGCAAAAGATATATTTAAAAGTGTTGGAATTCAGGTTTGCAGAGTTTGCCACTTTGCTGGGCCACTTTTTTTCGCCCGGGCCAAGCTGGGCCACGATTTTGCTGGGGCTGGGCTGGGCTTGGTCAAGGTTTTTTTTCGCCCAGACGCTGGGCCACATCTTAGCATCATCTAGGCCAAAAAAGCGGCCCAGATGCCTATCTTTTGCCAATCCCTGCTCTTGATGCCAATTATGGACGTTTTTGGCTTAACAAGAAACAAACTGTTGTTGGCTAAACTTGGATTGGATTAACTCGAAATTTATGTTGGCTTGGCTTTCTGTAATGTCCAATTTACGCCTAGACCTGTTTCAAGTCTAAATAAGAACCCGATTTTTTTGAATATTTCTTTTCAAATTTATGCCTGCTTGTAAAAATGATGTAACTATTTCGATGATTCATTGATGTTAAATAAATTGAAATAAGACTAGTGTGATTATTTTTATCTGTATTTTAACTTATATGTCTCGTAAAAATTAGTAAAATGGCAAATTCACATTACCCGTTGACTTTTAACCGAGATCTGTTTATCATTTCTGTGAAAACTTTTGATAGATCAATTTGTTCTTCCAGAGAATGTGCAGAAGACGATGCAGAAAAAATTTTCCGAGCAATTGTACCTCTTGATTTCAAATGTCCAAAGAGTAACAAATTGGTTGGTCATGTAACAGCTAACGGTAAGAATGATTCAAGGGTCTGAGTCACGCCGCCTCACATGTGAAAGTGTCAGATTATAAAATATTTTTTTCGTTTTAACGTACAATTGATTTATGAAGCTGATTTAGAATTTTTTATAGAAATATGTTTATTTGAATACACGATTGTAAATATTTGAAAAATATATATTTGATTTACATAAAGATGGTTTGGGTTCCCTCTTATAACCAAATTTAAATTTAAAGCATCATCAGCAGTTATTTTTGACAGGATTTAATTGTGATTGTCGAATTCCTCTGGGTAAATTTATTGTAGATACTTAGTTTTCACAAAAATTATTATATTTTTCAAAAAAAAATTTAATTTTGAATTTTAGCTATTTAGTTTAGCGTGGGATCATTTTTTTAATCGAATGTAATTTTCGAATCCGATGTTTTCTAGAGTTTTAAGACTCACACTATTTTACATCATAATTTTTTGTTCAGAACACAAAACATTAAATGCGATAGGATCAGATTTTATTTATTTTATTTCGTTATATCCCCTTATTGCCCTGTTAAGATTTGAGCTTTCAAAAACGCGGGGAGTGAGAAAAACAACGCGGCGTTCAATAACGACTCATCCCATTTATTTCTTAGATAGCTCGAACTGAGCACAATTATTAAATCAATATTAACATTTAAAATTTATTTAAATTGGACCAATGTTTTATTTTTTTTAAGATTACTTAAATTGTTTAATTATTAGTTTTTGTTAAAAAATAGAAACAATGGTCGGCTACGGACGAATTCTTATATTTTATTATCAACTAGATATTTGTGCACAGTTTGAGCTATCTAAGAACCAAATCGACTGAGTCGTTATTGAACGCCGCGTTGTTTCTCACTCCTCGCGTTTTTTGAGGGCTCAAATCTTTATGACAGGGCAATAAGGGGATATGTATAAAGAGCCCTTCACTGACAGATTGTGACTATTTGAAAATAGCAAAATCTGATTTTTTTGATCCCTTTCAAATCAGACCAATGAAATCGGTCTATTCTTCAATCCAGGGTTTTTGATTGAGGGCTAGTATCCCGCGTTGTTTGTATATTTCAAATAGTCACGATCTGTCAACTGAGAGACCTTGATCCATATTATTTTTTACATTAATCGCAACAACAAAAAAACATTTTTATTAAAAAGTAACGCAAAACTTATCGAGAGCAACAGATTGGGTCTCTTATTTTCAGCGAGTCCAATTAAACTTTTTCACCAAGGTAACAAATCTGATCTCATGTTTTTAATGTGTAAACAGTGTCTACTAGACACCTGCTCTGAACAACATTAGAAGTCTATTGTAACATTTCAAATTTTCGTTGAAATAGTCTCCTCTGAAAATGTAATTTATATTTCAGCGGCACGCAATGCTGTGAAGGCACTTGCTAAAAAACAGAAAGGTCATGATATGGTGTTGTTCTGCATAATGAGTCATGGGAAATTTGACGGTCCAGGACAAGAAATACTTTTTTCGGATGGTGAATTTGTCAAACTGGATGACTTAATTGCCCCATTGATGGAATGTCAAGATTTAATAAATTGTCCAAAAATAGGCCTAATTCAGGCATGCAGAGGAAATTTTAATGAAACTCAGGGCATTGCATCGGACAATCCTGTTCATCATAAGATTCAAAAAAGAATTTATCATTCGACTAGAGATCGTTTTATAATCCATGCTGCAGCTCCTGGTAATGAGGCATGGAGAGACGTGCACCGAGGATCCTTTTTTATTGATAATATGTAAGTTGAAAAAAATTTATTCAAATTATTCAGTTGGTAACCTGACGGTTAATTAATCGAACCAGAGAAACCGAAATATTTGAAACAGGGAAAACTAATTTAAATGGTCAATGAAAAAGTAATTCAACTTATAATGAATAAAATTGCTGACAACGTCAATTCATGAGGGACCCCGGGGGTCTTTTAGGACTTTTTAAGCATCGTGGAAATTCCACGGTGGAATATATATCCTTTTCCCAACGGAACTCCACCTCAAAAACGTTTAATTAAGTAAATTTAATTTAACTAAAGTTAATAATTTAGCGGTCCCATTATCAAGACAGGCAATGGTCTTGATAATGGGACCGCTAAATTATTAACTTTAGTCTAACTTAATCATACTCAAGACAATCACTCAGACAACATCAGTGGGATTCGAACACGCGCTATAGAGATAGTAAACGTTTTTGAGATGGAGTTCCTTTGGGAAAAGGATATGTAAACTAAAAGATAATTCACTTGACGTTTCGTTTATCACAACATTAGTCAAGAGTGTAGAATTTAATTTAAGGAAATTTTACGACTCGAAATCAATCGAATCTAGAATGCAGAAAAGTTAACATCAGGGGTCGGCATAACTTTTGAAAGCCTGATCGGATCGAAGATTTTGAAAACCTGATCCGATCGAAGATTTTAAAAACCTGATCGGATCGAACTTGATCGGATCGAAGATTTTAAAAACCTGATCGGATCGAACTTGATCGGATCGAAGATTTGAAAAACCTGATCGGATCGGATCGAAAAAACGGCGATCCGATCAAGTTCGATCCGATCAGGTTATGCCGACCCCTTGTTTACATTTTCGGGCTTAAATTTGTACTTTTTTTACAACTGCGTTTGAATGTTTTCTAATTATTATGTGCGTCTGGTTTCATAGAATTTTGATAATCATTTGAATACAAGTGTTTTAATTTTAAAACTTTCAAAATTTTGAATCATTCAGTTGGTTAAAAATAGTTACTTCATGTGTTTAAAAAAAATGTCGCTACTTAAAAATTCTCGTTGATCACTTAAAAGTTATGGATAGCGTGTTCACCATTAAAATCGACCTATAGAAGTACTGGGTGTCAAACTTTTTAAGGGCAAATACCAAAACAATTTGGTCGTCACATGATCGAAATATAGCGGTTTTTCGTATTTTCAGTATTTATTTATTTTAAAACAATTGCCAAATTGGCGCGATAAAATTGAGAACAAAACTGTTTATTTTACTCAAACTCGAATGGTGGACACACTAGTTATGGCTCATTATTAAGTTTATAATAATAGTTGTTTCAATTTCTAAATTGTACTTTAGGACGTGATGAATTTTTAAAGACATTTATTTTAGTAACATTCAGCCACCGCTAGTCGGCAAACTTACGATTATAGAGATGTGACACCAATCTTTGTGTGATTTTTGGCCGATAATGTCTAGAACTAAAATTTCAGAAAAATAGTTTAATTCAGCGCTGATTCTTTTATCAAATATGGCAGAACTCATGATTTGGACTTTATATCAAGAGATTGTTGTCAACGCCTAACAGAGGAAGATCCATTGAATGTAATCCGAAATGAAAAGTTTATGACGGTAGCTTTAGCCCCAGCCGTGGAACATTGTCTCAGAAAAAAAGTTTATTTTGTAGAACCTAAAGCAGATACACCGAATTCGATACAATCAGACGCCGTAGAGTTACATGCAGAAATTACAAATGAACATGTCCAAGATAATCTTCAAGATGAAGATAATCAGTCTGGTATCTTGTCATGGAAACTTAAAAAAAATAAAAACGGTGGTGGAGATAAAAACATGCTTGTCTATGAGACAGAAAGAAAAACTTTGAATAATGATACAGAAGTTGAACCACATATTGTTGGAGATGGTGAAAATTGTTTTTTCAGTTTAGTGTTTTTCACGACTAGAAAAAATCAAGGATCGATTACAATTATTGTTCGACAACGGGAACATGTCCTTCTGCACAAGGTGAAAGTATTTTTATATAAGCCACTACTTAAGGGGGTGTTCATGTCTGATTTTCAATTTTGCAGAGCTAGTTTAGAAAAATCTGAAGCTTGAGCAATAATTCCAAAAATTCCATCTTGTGTAATCAAAGGTCAAACTCTGATTTCGATGACTACACCAATCGTCACATAGTCGTTACAGGTAGTCACTTCAACAAATTTCAAAATCTATCTCCTCCCAGACCATATATCGAAATCCAAGAAAGAATCGAAAAATTTCGAAAGAAAATGTGCTCCGTTTTTTTCGAAAGTAGGCTTAAAAGAAAGCCACAAAAACGTTGAAGATAAAATTGGCTTACGTCAAGCCGATATTTTGAAGTTTTAGTCGTCAAATTTGAACATACATTATTTTTTGACTTAATTCTGAAAAAAAACTAAGAAAAAAGTAACAAAAAAAAACGCGGAAATTTGGAATTTTTTTAATGAAATGATCACAAATACATTTTCTAGATATTCCGGGGAATTTGGTGCAATCTTATTGTCTTCAAGGCTTCATAAGAATCAGACATGAACACCCCCTTAAGTTCCAAAGCGTCGAGATCAAATCTGATTCGTGGTACTATAGCCGCTCCAACAGCCATTATGATCTCTCTTGCAAATTGAAAAAAACAGAATTTCAAACGAAATGCGATCATACTATTTTTCATAAAATCAGAAAAATAAATATATTTTACTCTTGAAACTCAGGCATTAAAACATAATTAAATTAGATAACAACACGGCGGATTATTTTGTAAAATCATATTGTTGAATTTTCACATTTCTAACCTTTTTTTATCAAATGTTTTTTTGAACCGTTTAGTCTGCCGGCGAGCCATGACGTATAGGCTGGCCGCGGTTGTCCCCTAAGGCGAAACTTTACATTTCTTGGAGAAAGTATTCGTCTCAAAAATTTTAAAAACTTTCAATTTATTCAAATCCAGATTTTTTTGAAAATTTTGAGCACGGCTTCTGATTGGTTCTCAAAAAAAATGCTCAGAAATAGGTTTTGATATGTTTATCTTGTAGCGCTAATCAAGGCGATCATTTTTTATATAAGAACATACCCACTCAGACACCTAAAAAAAAGTTATGGGGGGTCTTTTGACTACTTGTCCTTATAAAATAACAGTTTTTTGTCAATATCTTTTGTTTAAGAGACATGCCTTCTCTAAAAATTTAACACAAGACGGGAAATATTATTTAGCGCCTTTGAAACTAAAAAANCATGTCTCTTAAACTTGATTTATAGGCTTATTAGTGAAACAATCAAAAATTAGAAAAATCATAAATTTGATTACAGCTCTTTTATCGATTATCGCAGCCAATCAGTTCTTGACAGAAAAATCTCCGCATTTTAATTTGACGCATACAAAATTTATCAGAAAGAGAAAAATATTAGAGAATTACTTCGGAAACCACGGTTTTCTGATTTTGGGTGTTTTTGACGCGTCATTTTCTAGATAGTCCGCGGCCAGCCTAATGACGTAAAATAAAATATATTAATTGCGAATGACGTTTCAATAACTTTAAAGCATTCTAATCATGTATATGTTATAAATTAATATCTCATAAAATAAAATAAATAATAATTTATTTTCATAGTCGGAGAACTGTTATAAACTGAACCAGACAAACGAAGTAGAATATCGATCAAAAAAGATAAAATTTCAGCGAAGTCCAGCTGCATCAGATAATTCACAAATAGAAGTTCACATCTTATTTTAGGCCGAAGATCAATTTAAAAATTCAACAAAAGAAGTCATTTAGAGCATAATCAATGTCAGAATAATATATACTTAAATTCAAAAGTGCCACAATATTATATTGAAAATAAAATATCGACTTTTTGACAAATTGATGGCTTATTTCAAAATATAAAATTATGAGGGGAAATTTCAAAATTCACATGTTCTTATCAATGTTAATTATAAAATGATTTTAATTATTTCATAATATTTTGCTAAAGATCAGGCGCCATTTAAAAAAAATGACTTTCATGTAAATAAGAGCGAAATTTAGAACAAAAAAGTTTAATCGATAATTTTATGATGAAAATTTCAAATAAAGTTATTCTGAACTTCGTTTTTCATTGGAAAAAATATTGTGAAAAACACAAAATTTGATTGCAAACAAGAATATCAGAATTTTTTCGGAAGAAAATTCTTTTTTAGTTTCAAAAAATTGAAATTTACGAGTTTTTGGTCTTTTATTATTTTGGCCGTTTCACTGCCAACCCATTTTCTAGGCTGATTTTTTAAAGTTACCCATCGTCTCGATAGTATCGTGCCGACCCTTATCGAGACTTAGAACGTTTTCTTATCAGAAAATATATAAAAACTGCCAAGTTATTCAATGGAGTACTTTTTACGAGTCGTTACTTACTAGGTAACTGATAGTTTTTGATCGTAACTTTTTCATCACTAAAATGATCAAAAGTAAGTGACCTTGAGTTTATAAGTTATGTGAAATGGTAGATAATAGCTTTTTATGTATAAGTATGATGATATTCCGTATATCCCTTTCCCAACCTAAGTTCATCTTAAAAATGAATGGATCTCTATATCGCGTCACGCGATTCGCGTGTTCGAATCCCACTAATGTAGTTTCAGTGATGGTCTTAGTGATTTCTTGAGTGATATAATCATACTCCGGAGACTAAACAAGACAATATTAGTGGGATTCGAACACTCGATGTAGAGATTCATTCATTTGTAAGATGGAATTAGGTTGGGAATAGGATATTTATTCACTTAAAATATCCCAAGACTCTAAATTGTTTTTGAAGCAGTCTTATCTGACGGTTATAGAATATCATAAATTTCTTTAAATAGTGGAAGTGTTTTACTTCCGGATTAGCTTTCGAAGATAAAGATATTCATTTTTAACATAAGAATTTTATTACAAATTTTTTTTACTTTTTTACTTGATAAAATGTTATGATGCATAATGCTAACTATTGATACTTCCTTCGAAAAAATCGTCTAGAACCGACATTAAACATAAAAACAAGTTTCATAAACTACGCAACAAGAAATATCCCTACGAAAAGTAAGTTATTTCGGGCCATATATATTAATGTTTATATCAGTTTTTGTTGTATACATAATTTTTAGCTGAAGACAAGGTTTTGTGCATTTTGTAAAGAACGTAAGACTTCTCACTGACTTGGCATGAATTGACCAAACGGAAAAATTTCGTTGGCTTGCGATCATAGACAATTTTTCTTTTTTTTCGATATATTTAAAAAAAAAGCTTAGCTTGGCTTGACTTGACTAAAAGGCTGAAACTTTAAATATAATAAAAATAACTCGGGCACATCTGAAAAATATCGAATTAGATCGATATAATTGGCAAAAATCAAATTGGATCGGAATATTCGCAGAAAATTAGAACCAAATTTGATTTTAAGATGTTAAACAAAATTTGTTTATTAAAAAATTTTCTAAAAATAAAGTTTGTTTTCGATAGTTCAAAATTAAAGTTTAAAAATTTTAATTTTGTAAAAAATGAATAAATTTATTGAAAAAATTATAAAAATGTCAATGGAAATGAAATCAATCATCTAATTTTTCATCTCATGTGAATTTTTTATCAAAAATTGAATTAAAACATACAAAAATATTTTCCAGAGATATAAAATTTTGTTCAAAAATAAAAAAACTGAATCGAAAATTGTATTCGAGAATTAAAAATATAAGCTAAAAATAAATTTGAAGAATGATGAGAAAAAAAATCAATTCAAAAAATTATCTTCTTTCAAACAGGAATAGAATGTCAAAAATTATTAACATTTTGAAAAATGGTTGCAAAAGATTGAAAATAATAGTTAGTCGAAAAAAAGCGATTTTTTCAAAAAATTGAATTCAAAAATTAAATTTTTGTGTGAGAAAAATTAAGAAAAATAAATCAATTCTGATGAAACAATAAAGATTAGCTCAAGTGAAGCCAAGCTAAGCCGCGTATTTCGGATAAAAATTAATTTTATTTCATTAAACTGTAAATTTTCTGATATTTTCAAAAATACACATTAAATATTTTGAAGCGAATCTCCGAAAAAAACTTGTCATAACTATGATATCAAACCCGTCACTTGGCCCAGCCTGTTGATAACTTTACTAGTACGTTTACTAGTATATCCCCTATTAACACTTTTGTAAATATCCCGGCCCTACTACTTAAAAACACACTACGTTTCCTAATCAGGATATCTTAAAAACGTTGGTGAATAAGAGATAGCTTAGTAAATCTGCATGTGAGCTCATCCATATCTTTCTTCTAATACAGTTTTTGAGGTTTTAAGTATGTTGAGAAATATTTTTCGAATTTGTTAATTACAAAAACTCTTTCTCATAATATTTGTGTGACACTTTTTTCCGATATTTTTAATATATCTTTTACGGGCAGATGTACTTTGATTAACATAAAAAATGAACGTTGAGCCCCGAGTTAGGGCTAGGAGTGACGAAAAAGTACTCCAACAAGCACTTTCGCCCAGTTTTAATTACACACACCTCTACCATTCCACGTCTGACACCGCAAATCTAGGGGGTTCTATTTTAATTAGATTTATTTAATGTATCACAAAGTGTCTTTTTATTAGAATTAACCGAATAAAGTGATAATTTCAAAGCTTAGTAATTCACTCAAGATGGTAGTATTAGCTAAAAAAGTTGGCTTAGAATTTCATTGAAGAGTTAAGGGTCTGGGTGTGAGTCACACCGTGTGAAAAATCTGGATAAGGTATTTTGGATTTGGTACAACGAATCCCTTTTGGTCTCGACGTCACTTGTAATTCAGGCGGTAAATTATTTTGAGCTCAACAGAAATTAAACTTTTCGACGTGACAATTTTCAAAAAAACGTGGCGAAAATAAAATGTCACTTCAACTGAGTATATAATATATTTAATTTTATGAAGCCTATAATTTTATTAAATTTGATTAGAATTGTTTTTTAGAAAGATAAGGTTTATTTATTACAAATTATCCATTAAATAATGGTCAAAATTTGTTCATAATTTAAAACTAGTTTTCGTGATTAAAAATTGTAATTTAGGGTCCGAACAATCGTTTTACATACGAATTAACATAAAAAAGTCACATCAAAAGCCTTGCTCGGCCATAATCTATTTTGAAAGCCCAATTTGTTAAGGAAGTGACAAACGCTGGGAATTTGAACTTTTTTTGGAATCTAAACCTTCAAAATTTACAAACATGTTTTGAGTCGGACGCTTCTCATGAAAAAAAATCAATGAGTTTTTAAACCAAATAATGCCATATCCCCCTTTCACACTATGCAGAAGATTTAGGCATTTCTACTAGATAACGCACTACGTTCACCACACAGGGCCCAAATCCTCCGCATAGTGTGAAAGTGGGATATACATGTATACGTGTATATAATATACAGTATATTATAGCAAAAGGGTCAATTGTAAGTGATTTATAAAGACTCCAAGACAAATATTCAAAACAATGTTCGATATCGGCCTAAGGAATTTTATTTCAATAATTTAATTATTAGGATTGGAGCTCTAAATCAGCCGTTAGAAGCAGGGGTCGGCACATCTGAAATTTTTTTGGATCGGATCTGGATCGGATCGGTCGGCTCAATTATTTTTGGATCGGATCGGTCGGCTCAAGAAAAATTTGGATCGGATCGGTCGGCCCGAAAAAAATTTGGATTGGATCGGGATATTACAATTATAATTTGAACTATTTTTTTCGAAATTGACCTCTCAATTGGATTTAGTGCTATTATTTATAAATAAAATTTATTCAAAAACTTGATTCGAGCCTCAGGTTTCCTGAATAATCATAAATGACGGAATATTAGACTATGCTTTTCTGGATGTTTTTTTAAATGGTCAAAAACAGCCCAAATATCGACAACCACCTCCTTAACTTTTAAATATTATGGAAAACAATGGTAATGCTAATTTGTGCTGTTTTAGGATCTAAAGATTATTACATAAAAAATGAAATAAAAACAATCAAAAACTAAATTATTAGAACTTGACGAAATTCAAATTATTTCAAAATATTTGTAATCACAACTTCAGTCTTGGAGTTAACGGCTCAAGCTTGCAAGAGCTCATTGTTTATTGATACTACAATAAGCCAACGAGTGTAAGGGACTTTTGTTTGTTACATTCGTAAGGGAGTATAGACAGCCTGCATAAATAGACC
>SCLH01001514.1:23329-47870 GCA_004367855.1 Oikopleura vanhoeffeni | reverse complement strand
GGTGATAAGGTCATCGCAGTAAGGTGCGCTGACTGTTATGGTACTTTTTAAGTAGGGATGGAGGGCGGGAAACTTAAAAAGTATCCGAGTTTTTTGTTCAGTAAAAAACTCATCTCGGCCTGGGGCCTCGAGAATATATCGCATTCTCTAGTGCGGTGTTTTGCCGATTCTCCGAAAATTTGAGGAGTGGCAATTCCGCGTCGAAACTTTGTTTTCGACAGAAATGGGGACAATCTAGAACCGCTAAGGGTGACTGTATGACTCGAAAGTGCAAGTCTTGATTTACCTATAATGGTTGTGGTGCATCTAGGATTTACCTTTTGTACCATAACAGCCAGCACACCTGTAGATAATGTGTGGTGATAAGGTCATCTTGCGGTGCTGCTGGCCTGGTACTTTAATACTTATAAGGTCCGGAAGCGATCCTAATGGATCCTGGCCTAACGGACCGTTCACGGAACCTTCTTAATATACCGTTGATTAGCCACTATTTATATAGTTAGTATTTTTTTGTTGTTTATTAATTTTTTGTTTTTTGTTATTATATTTTTTTTGTTTATTTGTTAGTTTTGGTTCCCGTGATTAGCGTTAATTTCTGTTAGAAACCGAAGGTTTTTATTTTCATTATAACTCTAGAGTGTTCTAATTGGTCCGTGGTCAGGTGATAGTCATATTGCGGGCCTCCACTATTCTCGACCTATTTTTGATTTGTTTTTAGTTATTCAAAAGAAATTTTTATTGCATTATAGAAACTCTAGAGATTTTTTTCCATGTCAAGATTCCATCGAAATGCTATGAATGTGGATGGGATCCCTATGTCCTATGATTTACTAAATTATTTCCGGGATGCCCGTGCCGTCAGTTTTGACCGGGAGATAGTTTGTCAAAATAGATTTGATGCTTGTTATTCTCGTTATGTTTTGCCGATTACCGATTATGATTTTTTGGTATCCCAGGTTGACGAGGGAATTGCTGTTTATCGCACGATGCTGAAATTTTATATACATAAAGACACTCTGCCTGTACATAGTTCTTTGATTAGAAAAATTGGGCAGTTTGACCCTGGTGCGCGGATCACCGCTTATTTACTTTACTATGGTGAGCTTATTCTCAGCTATCCAAGTAAAATTCGTGGTGCCGCTTTAAAGGGGTTTATTGAAGAGGATCTTGAGAGATTTCATATCTTTTTTCCAAATCTTTCCCCTCAGGGCTTGGTATTTATGATCAACGAGGAGGATTATGAGTGGTCTCGTGATATTTAGACTCTAGAGTGTCTCCGCGAATGATATACTATGTTGAATGTTTTTTGTGAATTGGAAATTATTGTTTGATAATTTATTTTTGTTCCTGCTATAGCTGCCTGATATTAATAAAGTTTGTTATCATTAAATTTTTATATTGTTATTTATTTTCTGATTATCCTTGGTAATACATGTTTTACGGTTTTCTAGTTTGCACAGTAATGAAGTTTTAACTCTTGGGATTGTCCTAAAAATCCTCTAGTGATTATTTTTTTAGAGATCACATGGTGTGTTCTCAATTTGAGTGTTTTTTGGCTTTTTGTGAAATAGAAAGATTTCCTCTTTTGCCATCCCTATTCCTACGTTATCTGAGTATTTAATTTTTTCGAATTTTGTACTGGTCATAGAATTTTCTTTGACCTCAAAGCTAACACCGTTGTTTATGTACAAGTGTTTGTATTCTCGTGTGAGATTATTGTAGGTAACAATTTCACTGATTTCAGATCGTTTGGTTAACCAAAAATTGCTGGTTGTACAAATTAAGTCGTATCTGAAGCAGTGATCTTTTACCTCAAGATATTCTAAGTAGATTTCATTCTGCCAAAATGATTTTAGTTTGATCAAAATGTTTTTACAATCGTTTTCGATCTCTGACTTTGGTAGTTTTTTGGTGGCTAGTTTGAAAATCACAGCCGTGATCTCTAATTCATTATTTGCTCTCATCCCTGCTGAGTCTATAATTTTTCCATTTAGGATTTTTAGATCCTTTTTTATTTGATGCAGCTCAAAATTTTCTCTAGAGTTTTTGTTTGTTTTCTCTTTTACTATTGAGAAATCCTCTATTTTGGTGATTAGTAATCCTATAGTTTTTATGGAGTACCATTGAAATTTTTTATTGTCAAAATTTTCGATGTTTTTTGAGAGCAGTTTAATTTGTCCGTATGGAACTGTCATATCTTGATAGTGATATTTCAGGCATTCCTGGATTGTTTCCAAATTGGAACTTTGTCCTTTGAAAATGTATGTGTCTTTTATCAGCTTTTTCATGGTTGGTGTTCCTAGCATGATCTTTTCTGATATTTTTAATTTGCTCAGGTCCCAAGTTATTTTATTTTCGTCTCTTTTGTAGCTCATGGCATCGATGTTTTTTCAAGAAATTTTCTTAAAAAATAAACGTTTTTCTTAATTAATTTCTTGTTTTAATAATAATTCGAGTGAGTGTTTTTTGAATAAGTTTATTAATTTGGCGCGCTTTTTTGGCAGGTGGTTTGTATCAAGCTTCCGCGTTTTTGATTCGTCTGAGGGTTAAGGCGATAGTGAGTAGTAACGTTTGTGGTAATACTAGTTTTGTATGAAACTGAAAGACCTCTTTGTGTGGGCGTGTGGTGTTTTCTGCGTATTTAGGAAAATCCATAGATTCGTCCCACCATCTCAAGAGGTTTTCGTCCTCTAGAGATTTTTCTGGGTTATGGTATATTTTTACCATGATTTCATGATTTTCTTCTACACTGGTTATTTGATCGTTTAACTTTTTTATAAAAGATATGACCAGTTGATTAGCGGTTTCTACTGTTACCACTTTATTGTTCCACTCACAATAACCTTTCCCTTCGTCTGAGATTATTAGCTCTAGGATATTATTTATGTCGCTCATTCTATAATGTTTTTAATTTATTTTTTAGATTATTCTATAGATGATTAAATGTATTTTTAGTTTAAATTGGTATTTTTGCAGAGTTTAATGAAATATTTTTTGGGGTGAATATTATTCGTTTTTAATAGCAAGAGTTTTTGGTGAATTCATGATGGCTAATACCTCGCCATGGCCTATGAATCGATTATTTTCAATAATTCTTTTCTTTGTTAGGGTTTTTATACGGTTTTTAGACGTGTACATTTGTATAATTGTACTCAGTCTTAACCATACCTTTTTTGTCGACCATCTTTTTAGATAGGTTAACACACCTCGAACTAAGCTTTTTACTTCACCTTTATTTAAAGTTTGATGTAATAGCCTTAGTTTGCTTCTTAGTAGGTCAATTTTTTCTGTACCTATGAAATGCTCTATGTAGAGGTTTAGGTCTTCAAAGATTTCTCTGAGTAGAATTTTATCCTCTAGAGTGTTAGCCGATTTGATGTTCATTCTAAACAGTATTTTATTTGTTTTTTAGGAAATCATTATTTTTTTATTTTTAAGGACATTGTTTATTATGTAGCGGTGTTAAAATTTATTTTTGAGAGTTGTTCTGTTGCACCTAGTTTAGAACATTCTAGGAGTAGACCTCTATAGTGATTAGCCATATTACTATTTGGGGTCCATCGCATATAAATCTTTTTTGATTCGTCGTCTACTCCTGCGTGACATAAGTTTAGTAGCATTGTATTCCTGCCCGAGTGCGCCCCCAGCGTATGTCTGAGGTTCAACTCTTTACTAGTTTTTCTTAACTGATACGTTATCTGCTTAATTTTCGAGCTTTGCGAATTTGGGATGTTAAACAGCATTTTTGTTTTTATGTCTACTTTTGAGAGATAATGGGTTATGTCTCGTTCTAGGTTAATTATATTATTATTTCCCATTTTATATGTAAGCTGTTCTGGTTTTATTCCTAGTAGATTATTTTTACTGTTTCGCATGTTTATTTTTATGTAGTTTCCGTTTTTATTTGTTATTTGTTTTATGTCGCTACAGAAAATGTTTAGTGCGTCTGCTAGACGGCATCCTGTAGTAAAGGTTATACTAAGGCATAAAGCGGTTTCGTTGCTTATGGTTGTATTTTTATCGAATAAGAATTTGATAGTTATTGCGATTGTTTTAAGGCTAAATGTTTTGGCCCTATTTTTTATTTGAGGGTATTTTGCCAGAATTGGTCTTGCGTATCGTTTGACCGTTCTCGTTACTCTAGAGATTAATATTTTTGGCAAGTTTTTTCCAGTTTCTGCCTCTATTACCCTAAATAGGTAATATAAAAATTGTTTAATAACGTATCCTTTCAGTGTGTTATTTTTTATGATGCATTGTTGTTCTTTGCCCGTTATATAACATTTGGCAAAATTTTCTACGTTTTCTAGTGATAAATTTTCCCATTTTTTGACTTCATTATTTTTCAGGTATCTGCTCAGTGTATATTTAATTGTGTTGTATACTCTATCTTCCTTGTTTAGTGACTTAGTGTTCATTCTAGGAAGATATATTTTTTTAATTATTGTTTGAAAAAATAATTTTATTTTTCACTTGAAATTTTTTGTTTGTTTGATGTTATTTGTTTAAGTGAAAGTCAAAGAAAATTAAGTTATTATAAATGGTGACTTGTTTACATAACGTTTCATAATTTGTTTATGTTATATTTTCTGACTGTTTTGTTTTGTTAGAGTTTTGATGAGGGCGCCCTCTACTTCGCTTAACTCTGTCGCGTCAATGGTGATGACGCCGGCTAAATCACAAATTTGTTCTATATTCCTAGTGGAATTTTTGAATTTTGATAAGTGATTTTTTAGGCGTCCTTTCGAGTTTTTTATCATACTCGATAGTAGAGCCTCATCAATGTTTTTGGTTTTTACCAATGATTTTAAGAGTAGTTTTCTATTCTTAGAGAACTCTTCCACTTTTTCAGATTTAACATCGTCAATGTTGAGCATTCTAAATTTTGTTGGTTTTATATTTAAATGTTCTTTTTAGGACAACTATTCAAGTTTATTACGTGACTTTTATTTATTCTATTAGTGTTACATAAAAATATTAATTGTGACCAGTTGTATATAGTTTTAAATGGGCATTATTTCGTGGCAGTTAATAATTGTATTTTTTGGCTATTTTTTCCATTTTTGAACTCTAGAGAATTATTTCTCCTTCTTTGTAAAGGAAGGTTTTGATTTTTTGGCTCTTGTGGGGTCATAATTTTGAATAAAATTTTCCTTTTTACCCTTGTAACCTGTTGGTTTATCTCCCGGCCGTTTTTTGGCTGTTTTATCGCCTTTGTCGGTTTTATGGGTATCTTTTTTATTGTTATTACCTCGGTTTCCCTGGTATCTTTCATTACCTGGGTTACCTTGGTACCCCTTTTTGTGTCCGCCTGGTTGTTTTTTATGCTCTTTGAACATATTTCTGAATTTAGTGTTTACAGTGTGGTCTCGGATCTGCTGCTTTTTCTTTAAAAAGGCTTCACCTTTACCATCCTGTTTCACTTTTTCAGTTCGTTCTGCTGTTTTGGCCGGGAGTTTAAATTCGTATGTGGTGGTTGTATTGTTGAAAATCACGTCCATCGCTTTTTCGGCTATAGACTGATTTTCAACTGACAAAATTGCCCAACATGATTGGACGATTCCAACTCTAGAGATATCGGCTTTGTTAGCCTCTATATTCTCTAGAGATTTTGCGATAGTATTATACATGGAATCCTCAGGTTCCCACACCTCCTTATACTCGGTCAAAAGTTTTGTGACATCGGTCATGTTTAGCTTTTTTAAGCTTTCTGATTTACAGAACATTTTTGCTATGTCACGACCAATGTCTTCTTTTGACCGTTTAAGGTTTTGTATGACATATTTCGGAGCAGACTTGTAGGTGGCAATCATTCTACCAGTCTGCTCGTTAAACCGCCAGCTGTTTCCCGTGGAGGTTTTGCGTAGGAGTTTTAAATCCTGCTCCATACCTCTACGTATGGTATTTAGCGTGACTCGGTTTTTTGAGACTGATTGTCTTTGCGACCGTGTCTCGATTAACCACTTTTTTAGGGCGGACTCATCAGTTTGTTTTATAAAAGAGATTTCCTTTGGTTTTAAGGAGTTAGGGTCCGTTTCCCTTTTTTCAATCAGAGATTGATATTTTTCGAGGAGTTTTTCTAGGTCATCCTCCTCGTCTCTTAGGGATTGTTCGGCCCGTTTTTCTCGCTCTGCATCTTTAATGTTGTTAGCGATGTCTTGAGCCTTTTCCTTATGAAATTTAGACTCTCCTAAATTTTCTAATTTTTGTTGAGTCTCGGCTACCTCTTTAGGTATAACCATTTCATAGATTATTGGTCGGAATGACTTGATGTTGCGTTGTTTTTGCTCATCCTCTTTTCGGAGTAATTCTCCGTAAGAGTTTGGCTCTTCATTTTCTAGTCCTGAGACATTTTCTAAGAAACCGATTTCCATGTTTTTTTCAAGATAAATTTTTTGCTTTTTTAGAGCTATCTTAACACAAAAAAATGGTTTTTAGATTCTGATTTTTTAATGTTGGGCCTTTTTGAGATTATAATTTTTAGCTTTGAAAAAAGCCTTTTTATTTGTCTAAATAATATTTTGGCAGTGTTTTGCAGAAATAATTTTTTACCTTACTCTAGAGTTTTCTGATGTAGTCGAGTTGGTCGTTGACTAGCTTGAAAAAGACCCGCGGAATGTCAATGATATTTTCCTCTAGATATTCCGCGTATTGTTTTGCGATGTTTGGTGTGAGTGTAAAAACCTCAGCCCAGCATTTAACTTCTGGGAGTGGGGTTTCTTCCTCAGAATCGACCGTAAGGATAGAAAATTCAGTTGAGATTCCGCTATCTGTGACCGTGAAAATAGATGCGGTTTCGTCGGTGTCTAGTGAGGGTATGTTGAAGCTCGTATCGTCCGAATTCGGCTCATAATCGAAATTTTCGATTAAGGCGTTTTCGTCGAAAGAGTGTTCCTGACTACCGGACATTTTGTTAATTTAATTTAAATTAATTTTTGTGGATATTCAAATTTTGAATGAATGTTTTTTGTTTTCGAGCCTGCTTTTATAGAAATTGTCGGACTGATAAGCGACAACCGTTTTTTCAATTTTTTCAGCTGTTTTGTAGACCGGCTGACTACTATTTTTGTTCTGGGAAAGTGTAGGCGGTAATTTTATAACATGTGTTTTTATTAAAGTTTTTCCGTGCTGAGAAAGCGTAGGCGTTGGATCAAGATGTTTTTATAATAATTATGTGTTACTGGGAAAGCGTAGGCGAAACAGTTTTACAAAACTGTTATTGCGAAAAAGTTATGTTTTCTGTGAAAGCGTAGGCAGTAGTTTTTACAAAATTTTCTTTTGTAGGAAAGCGTAGGTTTTTGTTATTGGTTTTTTGTTCGTAATCATTCTAGGAAATATCTATTTATTTTTAGAGTTTTTACTCAACTAGTTTGTTATAACTTTTTTGACAGAAGAATGAATTATTATACGAAGAGTTTATTCGAGAATTATTATTTATTGGAGAAAACGTCTATGAATACATTAATTTTTTGTAAGTTTTTATCTAGTTGTAATTTTTTTTTCTCACTCTAGAGTTTTGTATGATACTGTGACCCTACTCTGATAAATTTTTTGGGTTTATTTTCGAGGCCTGCTGCCCATTCTGCTCTGTCGCAGGCGTCAAATATTTTTCCGGTTTCCCCTCTGATTAACTTGAATATTTTATTAATTAGCCGGTCGCAACTTTTTGCGAGGGCTGGGAGTTCATTTCCCATTTCTTGAGCGGCGATTGTCAGTCTGTACATACTTGTACGTCTGTTAGACCGTGATAAATTTCTGGCAAATTTTGACCAAAGTGATGTGGTTTCTAGAAATTCATTATCACGTGAATTTTCTGGAAGATAAGTTGTAATTATGGTTGTTACCGCTTTAATTTCCAGAAAATTCATTTCGTCGCTCAAAATCAAGGTTCTCATTAATGTTACCCCTTTATTGATTGTGGTAATTATAAAATTTGTCATCTCATCATTCGGTCCGATTATTTTTGATTTTCTGCCATTTTTTCTCAGATTAGAAAAGAAAGGCTGATCATTTTTGATGCAGCCATATGGGTAGATAGGTCTAGTTTTAATGCCAGCGCTGAGAAAATTTAGTCGAAGTTGGTCGAATTCGATTTCGACGGCCCTTCGTTTAAGGGATTTAGCTGCTTTTGCCATTCTATAAAGAAATTAAATTTTGTTACGTAATTTTTATGTACATATTATTTTTATATATTGTAGTATTAATTGTAAAAATTTTTTGTAAGTATCAAGGCAGGTTTATTATAGCGATTGTTTTTGGGTTGGCTTTGTTAGGTCCATAAAAACCCCAAAGTTCGCTTTTTTCTTTAGAGGGTGTTAACGTTGGATTTTTAAAGATTTTTGAAAGGTCTATGATTCGCGAATTTTTTGGTTTAAATGGTAAAAAATAGGGGTTATTATCAAAAATATGGAAAATTGCCGCAAATTTTATGTTTTTGTAGTAGGTGAATACTCTCTTCGCCATAAAATTTTGTGCGTTTTTCGGTGGAAAAATGTACAGTACATCTTTTTCTTTTGGAACATAGGTTAGAAAATTTGTCCATGTATTATTGGTCTCTTTGACTCTAGAGATATATTTTTCGCAAATTTTGTTATTAAAGGTTGCGCATCCGTCTAGGTTGAAATTAAGATTATATTTAGTTTTTAGCCATTTTAAGCACTCAGGGTTAATTATTTCTTCATTTAGATTAATGACCCTTGAGGCCTCATCTGCTAGTTGGATTGTGGTTGGTATCCATTCTATTTTAAGGTGGAGGTTATGTTTTATGGCTAACATAGTTATTTTTGTTATGGCGCTGTTTAGGGTTTCCTCTCTGGCGCCTTTTTCCCAACAATGAAATACCGCCTGGTTATCGCATTTCATTAAAACTCGCTTATTTTCAAGTTTATGGCGATGGTTTTCTACATAATGTAGAATCGCTAGGGCTTCTTTTGTGGCTATTGTAAGACCTGCGTGCGTTTTGTCCCAATAGTAAGAAAAAGTTTCCCCATCGTGTTCTGTATACCAGCCCCCTGAGTAACCGCTGGCGTCTGTATAGACGGAGATGTCAACTAATTCAGGGGTGTCGTGGAGCCAGGGTCGAACCCTGTTTACATACTTTATGTCATCAGAGTTCCAGAGTTCTAACTCGGTTCTAAGGTTTTTATTTATTATTATAAAGGGGTTATCATTTTCCTCTGATTTCATAAGTGACCTTGTGATTTCCCTGATGAACATCTGCATGTTTCTTATTACTATTAAGAAACTGCACATCCTACCTCTTAATTTTTCTAATTCTTTATAGAAAACAATTTTTTGTGATAGGATCTGTAGTAGGTTTTTTCGGAATTTTAGCCATTTTTCATCAGGGATCTCTAGAGTCTGTTTTTTGGTATCAATGACCGCTCCTAGAAACTCAATTCTTTGAGTACAAATAAATGTGGATTTGGATTTTGATATGTAACCACCATGCGCAGTCATTAGCAGGTTTGCTATTAGGGCGTTTTTAGGTGCTTCTGTACCTTTTTTTATGTTCTCTAGAGTTTTCTTAGAGAGGTCATTTTCCAAAATTAGACGATCGTCCAAATATAAAAAAGCCGGGATGTTAAGTTTTCTTAAGAAATTCACAATGACAAAATTAGCCATTTGGTAGTCCGCAGGTACACGTCCGATACCAAATGCTGCTGCATTGTAGCGAAAAATCTGGCTTCCCCACTTAAAATGGGTAAAATCTCTAGAGACTAGATCCATTTTCAAGTGGTGGAACCCAGATTTGTCATCCCATTTTGACATGAATTGTCCCGGGGTTATAAATAGTAGCACGTCTGTGACTGTATTTAATAAGCATGGCGGATTGTGGGTTTTTGTGATTGTCCAAGGTCCCCCGTCCATGCATACCCGAAATTTAATTTTTTCACCTTCTGGTGTCATTTTGGTATTTGTGGCTAGAACTAGGCCGGCTCGGATCGGACTCTCTACCTCCCCTTCTGGACCTATCCAGCTTATGGCCCCAGTCTCTAGCCATTCCAGGATTTGTTCCGTGATTTTTCCTGCATTCAAGTTAGTCTTTTTGCTATTTTCTTGAAAAAAAGGCAATTTTTGGTTCCCACAAGGGGATTTTAACATTGGGTAATTGACAATTATTTTGTCTCTTATACCGCATATTTTTATGTTATTTCCTGAGATTAATTCTACAGGGAGTTTTGTTTTTAAATTTAGATTTTGGTAATCTAGGGTGGTCCCTGTACATAGTTTACCTGAGTCTCTATAGTTAAGTGCATTTTTGCACGATATATTAGCTTGATTTCTGAAGAGGCTCAGACCACGAAATATTAAAGTATATGTCCTATATTTTATTTTATCGTTAGGTAATTGGTTGATGGTTATCAGCCAGATGCTAGTGAATTCGTTAAATATACCTGCTTTGAAGTTATCTTCAGCTCGGTATTTTACTAAGTCCCATCTAGGGGTTATTTGGTTTCGTCTTAATTTATCTACTAGTTTTAAGCATAAATGTGAATATCCTAGCCAATCCGTGTGAGTTATGGGCCATTTTAGTGGCTTATTTTGATAGGTGGTTGCTCTCACGTTTGGTTCGTTCGTAGGATTTTGTTCTCTAGAGATATTTTTGTTTTTTATTAATGAACTTATTTTTATGGTTATTTCTTCATTAGTCATGTAAAGGCCTAGTTTTTTGATTTTTGCTATTTCTATTTTTTCTAGGCGTTTTAATTCTGCTGCTCTTTCGGGTGTTTCCTCGAAAGTGTATTCAATTTTTTCATGGTTTTTACTATGATCTTTGAATTTAATTTTCGTTGTTTTTTCTATGTAATTACATTTCCCCTCAAAATCTTCGGGTATTTTTATCTGGGGGAGCTCTTGTTCCAGTTTTTTTCGAGTGATAGAGTAATTCATTCTAAAAAATGTTTTATAGTGAGTTTTAGTTTGTTACATTTCTGAATTTATATGTTTTAATTGTTGTTGTTGTTACATATTTTGAATATAAAAAGATTTTGCTGGTTCAGTAAAGGTGTTCTACGCAGGCTTGTTTTGCGTTTTTTAGAAATTCCCACGGGATTGGCTTATTTTTTGGAATGTCTCCGAAGCGTGTATTTTGGACATTTGTGTCCTCTAGAGTGCTCTCTGAGTCCGTGTCAGATTCCGGGTGTTTCACCTCCAGTATTTGTTTCCGACGGCTAGCGTTTATTTTTGAAATTTTATTTATTTTGGTAGTTTTATTAATTTCAATTTCTGATTTTTCAGAGTTTTCTGAAAGTATATTATCTAACCAGCTGTGATTTTGTAATAGAAGTGATTTTCTGTTTGATTTTTTAGTAAGGTGGTTTTTATGGTCTAGCACCTGTTCTATTTTTATTATTAGGCCATCGAACCAGGTCCTTGACCACATGCCTACTTCTTTTCTAGCGTGCCAGCTAATTCGAACAATTGATGACAGATTGTCATATAATGACCGTTTATCTAAAAATTTTAGAAATATTTTCACTTCTTTGTTAAGAATGAACTGTAGACCTTCTCTTTTTAGAAATGGTCTAAATTCAGCTTTTAGTTTTACCCGATGTTTATCTGGTAAGTTTTCTAGTAGGTTTTCCACTACTTCATATTCAGGCATATTTCTTGGCCAATTATCCTCTAGAGTTATTGCCCAATTTTTTAGTAGATGTTTATCTATCTTATGGCCAAAAGTTTTGATACTCATTTTTAGAGATATTGTCGCTTGCGCCATTTTGTCCGCCTTTATATCGTTTACTTTGCAAATTTTTAACCAATTTCTAAAATTAGTTTTGCTATTTTCGAAGGATTCGTATTCTCCTATCAGAATTGGTGAAAGAATTCGTATATTTTCCATGGGTTTTTCCCCTACGTGTAACAGTGGTTTTGTTATTACTGGTCTAGGCCATTCTAACATTTCAAATTGATCCTCTGACCCTTGAGCTTTATTTTTGAAAATGCTACTGAATTTGTTCATGTTAATTTTTTCTGCTTTTTGCTCTCTATTTATTTTTTCTATTTTTGAGAATGAAACGACGAATATGAAATTTTTGGTTTTATTTATTTTTGTGTCGTCTAGAGAGATTAGTGACCCATACAAAAAGGGCATGAAATTTTTTCATTTTTTGAAAACATTTTGTTTACTTTTTGTCTGATAGTCATTTATAGAAGATATATTGTTATACTTGTTTTAGTTCCTAGGTTTATTTGGTGTCTATTCGTTGGGTTTTAACTTTTCTAATGTATAAATTTTTCCTACATTTTTAAATTATTTAGGGTACAGGGGGTGACAGTGACTTCGTTACTCTAGAGTTTTTAGCCAGATTTTTTTGCTTAATTTTGGTTAGACTTTCTTGTCTTTTTATTGCTTGCTAATTTTAAGAGCTCAAGGATATCATCTCCGTCTGATGACAGGTTACCGTCACTATCACTCCCTGGTTCTTTTTTGGTAAAGGCAGATATGAATGATTTTTTGTTTAGTACTTTTGACTGATTTGGGGTGCTTGTTTTGATAAAAGCCTCTTCCAATTCGTCATTTGTGCTCAGATCGTTGCCTGAATCTAAATTTTTAATAGTTGGAGTTAAATTTTCGGGATTGTTTTTTACTTCCGTGATTGCGTGGGTTGTGAATTTGTCCCGATGATGTGCGCTTTAGCGCTCGTTTCGCAGATTCCTCGTTTGAAGGTCTGTACGATGAGGTGGTGGGACCCTCGAAATCATTTCTTTCTATTTTTTGGTTCCCTAGAAGGGTATTTTTGTACCAGAAAGTTTTGATTGCGTCGTTTGTGACTAGTGGATTTTCTGAGTGCGCAAATTCCCTGATTTTGTTTGGGACATTTACACTGACTCTTACGTCTTTCCAGTCCTTCATTCGGTTAGGAAAGTTTCTACTTTCGCCATTGAAAAGTTGGTTTGAATTGGACTCTAGAGTTTTTGGTATGCAATCCTGTAGGATTGTTAAAATCTCAGAATTTTTCATTTCTGGTTTTAATTTGTGAATTTTTGATTTCACCATATTGTAGACTCTAGAGTTCTCTCCTACGAAGTCCAGAGTTTTTAGGCCAATTTTAGTCATAAGGTCGTATACCGTTGATAGGTTGATTTGACTTGGGATTATTACCAGATTGTGTAACTGGTTCAGGAGATTTAATATCCCTCTAAATTTCGAGTTTTGTAATACTCTTGATTCTGGGTTTTCCTCCATTATGGGTCGTACTAACGGTATCATTCCTTGTCGGAATGTTTTTTCGTTGTTAGTTTCCCAAAGGCCCTCATAAATGAGAAAATATTCAAGTGTTGCTGGGCCGCAAGATCTGTAAAAATCTTCTTTTAAAAATGCCATTTCCTGTTTGTTTGGAACAATGGTGTTTTTTAGGAAGAGGGTGAGATCTAGGCATTCGATTGGATAATATTTATCGACGCCTTTTTCTTCCTCATCTGGTTCGTCAGAAAATGAGGTACGTTTTGGGGTCGGGCTTCTAGAGCGAGAGTTTTCTAACTCTTTGGCTCCCTCCTCCTCATTTTCGCTCTCTAGTGATACTTGTGTATTTTCAAGTTTTGCCTCTAGGATCGCGATTTTTTCTTCGAACCGGTTACATTTGTCTGTTAAGGTTTTAACCTCAGCCAAAATTGGTTTCATATCTTTTTTAAGATGATGTTTACACAATTGTTTCATATCTTCCACATTTAATGTGGTTGATTTGATTTTGTCAATTTTGGCCTCTAGAGTATTCAAATCTACATTTTGTAATGGTTTGGTTCTTTTTGACATACTTTCAATTAATGTTTTGAAAGTAGGATCGTCCCAGTTTGTTTCCCCTGTTTTGAACTCCTGTAGTTCTTGGGAGGTCCCTTTATATTTTTGCCTCAAGTAGTTTCCTGCTACATGGCGGCAATTTAGGAAAGAAAGACGTTGAAAATTGTCGGTATACTCCGACCAATCAGCGCTATTTTCATAGTTTTTTTCCAGAATTTGTATTATCTCTAGCTCGACTGTTTTTAGTTCTGCTAGGATTATATCTGTAGTTTCTGGTTCTTCAGTGGTTTTTGAGGTATTATTGTCATCCTTGATCAGAAATTGATCGGCCTTCGATGTTTCATCCGCCTAGAATTTATTTTTCTTATTTTGATAATTTGGAAAATTTTTGTTTGGTGTTTTTTGATGTAAAATTTATGTGTAGAGTTTATGTTAAAAGAAAATTTTTTAAAGTAAGAAATATTATTTTTTGTAGAAAAAGTACAAAAAATAATATTTTTTGGAAAAAAAGGAAAATTTTTATATGATTGTTGTACCTATAGCTTTCCTTGTTATAGTGCTTGAAAATAGGCTAGCCTAATTCAAGCGTCTTTGTAGCTTTTTTAATTTATAAAATATATGACAGAGGTTCATATTTTAGTTCAAAAATAATTTTTAAAGGTTTTTACCTCCGTTTCTTTTTCTTCATCGTCGAATTTTTCTTCATCGTATTTTGGTGATTCTCTAGAGAGGTTTAGCTCTAGGTCTCCTTCTCCAGAGAACTCCGCGTCACTTACTTCTTCGTCCAAGTTTTTGGCGATAGAAGTTTCAGGGGGATTTTCTGTGATTGAGCTTACTTCTGGTGAAAATTTTTCAATAGCCACATTTTTCTATTAAAATTAGGTTAACTATTGTAGGGTTTTGGGCGAATCTCTGTATATATTTATGTAACTGATCGATCAGTTTTCGAGAATTATTTACCTTCGGTATCTTTTTTGTTACTTTCATGTCGCAGTGGTTTTTGTTAGTGTTTATTATTTCCCCTCTTATCTCTAGCATAAATTTTATCGAGTGAAAGTTATTTTTTACATTTTTTTGTGCCGAAATAAATTTCAAATTTTTTAATTCTAGAGAATTTTTTGACCTTGACTTTTTTGTTTGATTTTTTTATAGTCTTAATAAAGACTTTTTTGTGTCCCAATGTAGTTTGTATCGCAATACGGTTTACATGGGACTTTTGTGATGTGAATTGCTAATTTATAAATAACACATGTTTTTGGTTTGATTCCCTTCGGAATATTTGCTTTTTATTACTAAATGGGTTTGCATTTTTAGTCAGATTTTTGTTATAATGTGTAAATGTTTTTCTTTTTGCTATTTTATCGATTCTGTTCGGTAGCTTTTTTGTAATTTCTTATCCTGAAATTTTTGATTAGATTTTGCTGTTAGTGACTCATTTGTTCCCGTTTTTTGGAACTTATTTTAAAATTTTTTTGGTTGTATATATTTTTAAGAGTTTTTGGTATTAATTTTGTACCTTAATTTTTGATTTGTAGTTTGTTCAAATCTTTTTGTAGCTGTGTTAGCTCTGTGCGCAGGTCTTCTGTAGAAATTTGGGAACCTGCTCTAGAGTTGTTCAATTTCTCCCACGTGGTTTTTTCCCATAATGTTTTTATGGATTTTTGTATTTTTTCTTTATTCTTATTTAAGAATGTTTCCGGAAAAGTCCATGTTATTTGGTCTAAAATTGTTGGGGTGATTAGGTAGTTAGCTCCATAATATTGGTATAGTGCTTTTAACTCCTTGACATTTTTGATGTTTGCCAATTCTTTCAAAAATTGACAGTTTTTGGTTATTAGCGGTGGTATGATTTCAATGTTATTTTTTCGGGTGTTTAATTCGAATTTCATTTTTGAGACTTTTGAGTTTATGTTTTTAAGCTCAAACTCTTGACTTTGGCATAGGGTTTCTCTAGAGTTGTTTTCTTGTTCTAGTTCTTCGAATGATTTGTAGAACGATAGGGTTTCAGATTTTAGTTGCTCTAGTTTTTGGAAATCTGTGAAAAGGTTGAATTTTCCCATAGAGTCTCTAGAGTTTACAGCCCCCTTGGTCGCTACCATTTCCGCACATTTTATTGTGGATTGGTTGTAACTCTTTTTTAACACGTGCTTTCTGTCATGTGGGGAATTTTTCTTATATTCCATGTGAGTTATTCCCATTTCTAGAGTTCTATTTCTTGAGAATGTTTTGAAAGTTGCGCCATTTTGGTATTCAAAGGTGGCGCACTTTTTTCCCGTCTCAATTTTTTGACCGTAATTTGATTTGTTTGTTCTGAAGTTGATCCCGAAGAAATTTTCTAGAGTGGTCCCTGTACTATCTTTTAGATTTTTGGTTTTTGTTTCTTCGTGAATTTTAAGGGCCATTTTCGCTACTTCAATAACTGTTTTCTTTTCGATTATTGTAGTTTTACCGTGTTCGGTAAATTTATAATGAAAACTTTCTAGTAAGGCAGAATTTTCATTTTTTACTGGGTTATTTATCCCACAATTTATTATCCCATCCCATTTTGTTTCCCCGAGCAAGTTTGCGTTTTCTTTTGATTCGTTTGTCAGCATATTAATTAATTTTCTATGCCTCACTTGCATTTTGGAGGTGGTTTTTGAGAAGTCTACGATTGCGTTTTTGATTTTTATTTGTTCTCGAGATTGATTCTCTAGAGTTTTTGTTGGGAGAAATATTGGGTTCCCCATTTTAGATAATAAATCCCAAGTAATTACAGACCCCATTCTGTCACTTGGTATCATTTTCTCGACCACGTGTTCTGTCGGGATTATTTTTCTAGATATTATGGCCACGTGTATAATATCTGTGTTGATGCCTTTTGGTAAAAATGTATCACCGGAGATATGTTTGGGGTTTGTGATTTCGTTTGAATTTTTCAGTTTTGTCCCTGGGGTAAATATGGTTGTTGGGTATCTTACTATTTCTCCTATTTCACATGTTTCTTCGTTCATGAGGTTTTTTCGAGATTTTGCTTCTGACAAACTTTTTATGTCAAAGTTTTTCATGTAAGTTGGTATCTCGTCTTTCATGAAATTGGTACTTTTCAGGTAGTTTGACGTAACAGTGATACTAGGAGAAATATTTGTTACCTCGATTCCAAATTCCCCTAGTCGGTTTATCCAGGCATGCTTTGTTTGTAATTCAATGTTACAGTATACCGATTCTGTACAATTTTCGACCGATTTTTCATTGAAACCCACTAGCGCCGAGCTTAGGTGGTTGAAATTATCGCTCCGAGTTAGGTTTAATTGGATAATTGTGTAGATATTTTTTAACCAGTTTTTTGATTTTTCAAAATCTTTTGTGGTTTCTTTCAGACCTTCGGCTTCTGCTAGTAGTTGCCAGTTTACCGTCTTGAAGAAATCTTCCATGGTAAGAATTTCTTCATTATCTGGTTCTCGGCAGTCGACTATTGCTACGTTTGAGTAGAGTTTTCGCTCTTGGCCGAATTTATGTTTTTCTGCCTGGGTTCTGGCCCATTTTTTGTGCGTGGGTTTACCCGGTCTGCTTTTGTATACCGGTTGTTTTCTCCAGTTTTCAGTAAACCAGTCTAAGGTCATTACCAGAACTATTTTTGGTGGAGGTTTATTTTGGCTTATTTCTAAATATTTCGTAATTTTAGATGATCCCGGTGATATGATAGGTGGTTCATTTGTGCCATCTGTCGGTAATATTAGATTACATAATTCGCTGTAGGGGTTATAGTTCTGTTCGCTGTCAGAATCTCTAGAGTTGTATTTTATTTGAATTGGCCAAGAATTTTTGTACCCAAATACTCCCCATCCTTGATTTTTGATCTCATACTTTTTATTTTCGATAAATTCTTTCAGCATAAGAGGCGTGGCTAGTTCCCCGCTATTTCTTACAGTGCCTGTATTTCTGTTCATCAGAATTTTATTTACTTTCATTGTTATGGATAGCCATGTTGTATTATGGGGTTTGTAGCCCATGGTTTTATTAAGCTCGTAAATGGCGAGGCTTTGTTGTTGTGCATTTTTAACCTTTGACCAGTTACCGGTAAGCCAGTTCCACAATTTTAGTAGAATTTCTGATTCTTCTAGAATTATTTTTTCGATTTGTGAGATAGCTTCTGCCTGAGTCGTAGGGTTTTTGTCAGTTAGCCCGGTTGTTTCTACCGAAGGGCTAGTTGTTTTTAACTTGATTGACTTTCTTGCCCAGCTGAAACAGTAATTACTGGTTTTTGATCTTCCGTTAATTAGGTAGTGATTCAGGGAGGTGTGTAGTTGGCAGTACGGTGCCTTCTCTGTAATCGTTTCATTTAGACAGAACCCGTTGTCCATTTCTTTGTAACAACATAATTTAGTTTTATCAAGGAAAGTATTTACCACTCTCGTGGTTTCTGATATTCTGGAACACGAAAGTCTAGTCTCTAGAGGTGTTTCGAGTAGGAAGTTTCTCAGATGATTTTTAAGATCTTTGTTTGGTAATCTGTCTAACTTGGCGATTACTCTTAGTAGCGGAGTGAGGTCCCTGATTGGTATGGAATTACCGATTATCTCGTTCACCGTGTCTGAGTCGAAAATTTGGTATTTTTCGAAAATATTCACTGCATTTTTTCCCACTATTTCTGGTGAAATATTGGTTATTTGACTTAACTCGTTTTCTTCGAGTTCTAGCTGTTTTCCTTCTTTGTAGCTAAGAAGGCTTCTGATATTGTTCATAAAATTTGTGATCGTGAATTCACTATCTTTCATTTTAGTTTTGATATTCGGCAATTTTTCGAATTTTATTTTTTCTTTTGCAAAGTTTTCTAGAAGTGATTTCAGAGATTTTTCGTTGACTTTGCTTGTTTTTAGAACGGTTGTTAATTTTTTGCCGGCTTTTTCTAAGTCACTTTTTGGAATTTCTTTCCAATTTTCAAACCCATGATTTTCTAGTATTGACTTTGATTCATTGTCATTTATTAGGTAATTTAACAGTACCGATGATTCCCCCAGGAATGGTAGTTCTATCAGGGTTTTTAGGGGATTTTTTATGAGATTTTCCATATCCCGAATTATTCCATTTTTGAGGATTGCCTTTATTTCCTCGTCTCGTTTATTTGCTCTTTTTGGATCGCCAAAAATATCGAAAATTAGACTTCTAGATTTTTCATTGAAAATTTTTTCGAGTTTCCCTCGCATTATTGGCTTGAGTGTTTTTCTATCCAGGAATGGGTATTTTAAATTCAACTGGAATTGTATTTCACTCGAAATTCTGTGATAGTCTATATTATTGCTTTTTAACATTTGGTCTCGAATGGGAATTCCAAATTTGTCGTTAAAAATCGCGTTTGTTAGCTTTTCTAAAATTAACTGATTTGTTAATTTTAGGAGCTCCTCAAGCATTTCTAGTTGATTGTTTTTTGAATCTTTTCTTGTGGATAAGATTTTTTCTAGAGTTGAGGTGGCTTCTAGAATCGACATTTTCGCGACCTCATTGATATTTATTAGGGACAGAGAGATTGTAATGACATTATTTTTGTCAATTTTCGGTTGGTCGATTTCTAGAATCTCTCTGGCGCTGTTCATACACTCGATCAGTACCTCTAGAGTGTCTCGCGTGGGCTTGTTTATTTCCCACGTGATCGGTTTTATGGCCTTTAGGCCATTTTCGGCGATTTTTTCCGGTACGTCGTGTTTTTTCCAATTCGCATCTGTGATTCCCCTAAATTTTTTGGGTTGTGTCAGTTGGATCCCGTTTGTTTCGAAAAAATTTTTCTCCATTAACCATTTCTCGACTGTCACCGCAATTATTGTTGGTGGTTTTGAAGAGGAATTATCTTTATCCTCGAGGAAGTGGATAAGTTTTGGGTTGAATGGTTTTGGGTCGCTAGAAACGTTATATGTTATTATAAATATTTTTGACTACGTTTTGTTTTATGGCTAGCTTAATTTTTTAAACTAAGTCAATTTCAGTTTTTGTCTGTAACTGTGACCCTTATCTGTAAACGGTTTTTAGCTCATTACCTGTTGGTTTTGGTGAAAAAATCTGGGAATTTGTTCAGGGATTTGATGGTTTCCCATTTTTCTGAGCTTTGTTCGCACAGTTTGGCCTTGTGCATTCCGGAATCGTAGAAGGTTATGGCCTGAATAACTTGGTTATTTTAATATATTTTTGGCTGTTACGTTTTTGGCTAGATTTTTGTTCGTTACTTTTTTCCAAGTGATTTTCTAGTATTTTAAATAGATTTTTTAGGGAAGGTCCAGATTTCTCTAGAGTTTTAATTTTCCCCCTTTTTTTATTTCAATTGACCAATTGAGATGAAAAAGATTCTTTGAAAGAAATTTTTTGAAAGTTTTTTTTCGAATTTTTTTCAAGATTATTTTTAAGTTGAAAAGGAAAATTTTTTCAGCACTTTCCTTCTTTCACTAGCTTTTTTAGAAATTTTTAGTCAGACAATTTTTTCTTAGGAATTTCTAGAAAAATTTTCAGCACTTTGCCTCTTTCAGATGGATATTTGAAAAAAAGACAGTGTTTTTGCCTAACGGTAGTTTCTGTTGATTTATTAGTAACAAATATTGTTTTATGTGATTCCTATATTAAAATTGGGTCCCCAGATTTATGGGATGTCGTTTGTGTTTTGGTTGATTCCTTTGATTTTTTTGGTATTTTTGAAAACCTTTCGGGTAGTAAGCTTAACCTCTGGGAGATTCCTCTTTGGGTCCCATGGGACTAGACCTTACTACCCTTGGCTTGTCAGCCCAACATTTTACCAATGAGCTACCGGGGACCCTTTTTTGTAAGTTATTTATTTGTTACTTATTTTTATTTTAATTTTTTGTCAGAACTTTTCCTAGTTTTATTTCATATTTTGAAAATTGAACTATTATTTGGTGGAATGTTTTTTATCATTTTTTGAAGATAGGTGGCTTATTTTAGAGCTTTCCCTGGTTTTATCTCATGATTTTTTTAGTTATTATAACCGATTTTCAATAATTCTATATTTTTACAGAATTATTTGAAAAAGCTAAATTTCTCACCTTGGAGTTGTTTTCTTGTTGGAGTCCCAAGATAACTGTGTCCGGATTGTAATAGAAGTTCGGCTGGTTTTTAATCAGCACCGAGATAACGTGCAGTAAATCGTTGGTTTTGGCCTCTGTATAGAAGACCAGATCATACTCTAGAGTGACCCCTGTCTGGTAGTTTTTAAGTTTCAGAATTAAGGGTTTCGAGGTGACCAAGATTGTGCTTATTAGTCTCATTTTTTCCGAGAAGTTATCAGTTTTGAGTTTTCCCGTTCCCAATTCCTCGTGACAGAACGGTTTTCCGATCCCTTGCGCCTCGTGACTATTTTTAAGCAGGATTATGGTCGAGAGGTCGCTGTTGTTGTCCGGGGCTGTTTTTAGAGGAACGAAATTGACGTTTGCTAATTGCGTTGGGTTTTTGCATTTGGTCAAAATGCTGATTAGCCGCGTCTGCCACAACAGATGTTCCAATTCCAGATAGGTTGCCGCCGTATTTCTGAATTTTTAATATTTAGAAATCAGTTTTTTCCGGGACTGTTTGATTTAAAATTAGTATTTTAGGTTTTATTCGATGCGGAATTGTTTGGACTTTTATGTTATCCTCATTGTTTGAAAATTTTGAAAGAATTTTTTGTTAAAATAAGGGTCTTATCGTTTATTTTTTTCTAGTATAGAGTTATCTCTATATATTTCCAGGTATGAGTTGAGTTTTGGTCCGTATTATTTTCGTGCACCGTGGGACTCGAACTCGATACCTTTGGCATGCATCTCAGGTTTTGCCCGCTACGCCATAGTGCCCCCTTTTGGATAATTTGGAATTATTGCTTATATTTTCAATTTTTATTCATTTGAAGTTGAAAATTTTTTCAGCACTCTCCTTCTTTCAATAGCATTTTAAGAAATTTATTTTGCAAATTTTTTCCTTTAAATCGGCCAATTGGAAGTTTGTAAAAAATATTTTTTCAGCATTTTGCCTCTTTCAGAAGGGTATCTGAAAAAGTTTAACCCGATACATTTGGCTTACATTTTAGGTCTCTGCCTGTTGCGCCCTAGTTTTGACTTTCCCTCCTATTGGAATTTGTCGGTTATTTTGGATTTTCTTAGTTTTTTAGAGAAAAATTATTTTGTAATAATTTCTAGATTTTTTGTAAGAATTATTTTTCTCGTATTTTTCTAAATTTGGATTAATTTTGAGTTTTTTTAGTTTTTTAACTAATTTCTGTGACTAAGATACGTGACTAGTGGTATTTTACTTACTGTTGGTTATATTCGTTATTGAGGGAATTTATCTTTTCTAGTTCAGCTTCTAATTCCGGATTTTTTCTCGGTTTCAATTTTAGTTCTGACAGGTTTGTCATTTTCGTGTTTAGCTGGTTTGGAATTTTTCCCTGATTAATCTCTAGAGGTAGATCCCGTTTTTTAAGTTCTTTTTTCTCCTTCATTTCGTTAAGCTTTTTGCTAATAAAATGGCCCGATTCCCCCGCGACAATATCTTGGGGCCTCATTCTTGAGGGATCGGGATTTTTCCTGTGTAATCAGTATCTTTTGATAGATTATATGGTATTTTCGTAAATCGGTGTGCCGATTCTCCGAAAATTTGAGGAGTGGCAATTCCGCGTCGAAACTTTGTTTTCGACAGAAATGGGGACAATCTAGAACCGCTAAGGGTGACTGTATGACTCGAAAGTGCAAGTCTTGATTTACCTATAATGGTTGTGGTGCATCTAGGATTTACCTTTTACTTATTAATAAGCACTGGTCATACTACACCCCCGGTACTACACCATGGTAAATAAAACGTGTTATATCTTTTGTATTACCCTCTCTTTTTTAAGGGCTCACAACTTTTTATTCCTTAATAAGAATCTTATAAAAATTTCAAGAATAGTAGTTTGTAATCTCAAGAAGATTTTTTTACTAATTTGTTTCATAGCATGTTCGACAAAAAAATAAATTTAGCTATTTTAGTAATATATAATCAAAATTATACGTTTTTTTCAAAATAATTTTCTTTTTCGTTTTTAAAAAGGGATACGTATACCGGGACTGGAATCATGATGACGAGCGTACAAGGCCAGAGCGAAGACCACCACGACAAGGATTTCATTAAATATTACCAGCCTTCCAGTGTATATAATATATATATATATAATATATCATATATAATATATCATAATTTATGATACATACAGTATGTAACATACTCTATGTACTTACTCTATGAAATCGAATGAGAATGAGCAGACCATAAACCAAATGTTTGGCTTTACACATCTTTCCACGGAATCATCAAAGTGCATTTCCATTTTTGTAATATAACTTTGAAAGAAGAGAATATATACTCGTGGTCGTTGTGGCTTGATGGTTAGCATTCAGCGTTTTGGTCGATAGGGTCCGGGTTTTATTTCCTCATTCATCTCTAATTATATAAGTGAGAATAACATAGAAACCTTGGAGTTACTTAATTTCAGTTCTAATTTAACTACTTTTATAAGATAAACGATCAATTTTTTAAAAGAATTGGGACGAGGTAAAGCCCTTTATTACTCCACACGTTTATATGTCGTTAAAATTCGACAATCCGAAATAGAGAAACCCAATATATACATTTTTTTGAGCACCTGAATTATGTCAAAGGTTTGAATTGAGAACAGCAGGTTAACCAAGTGAAGTTGAGCATATTGAGGTTAAATAAATGAAAGGTGTAGTTAAGGGGGTAGCGGTCGTAAAAATTTACCTTTATACTCCATTTTATTAGAAATTTGGTAGTCATTTGGTAGATCGTTCCTTGATCTACAAAAATAATTCATCAGAATATTTTTTGGCCGACCTTGTTGACCAGGGTTGTAAAGGGATGCATCCTCGACTGTATTTTCTAATCCCATCCCCATTTTTCCCTATCTTTTGCTTAAACCTACGCAAAAGGAGGTGAAAAACACACGCAAAAGCAATCCCTTTTACAACCCACTCGTGACCCACCGCTGAAAGCGTGGAATAATACGCGTCTCTGATTGGCTCAAATTTTGCTTTTCTCACAAAATGATAGTAGATGATGAGTAATAGCTTGTACACAGGATAGCCGCGCACCGAGTTTATTGTACAAGTCTGCTGGTGACCACCATGCGGCGAGTTCTAGAACGTCTAATCATATTTCAAAGTCCTACTCCTCCTAGAGCTCGCATACGATTCCAGTCAAACTTGGCATCAACCACGGAAACAATAATGCTTGTAAGTAACCTAAAAAACAGTACGACCGCTACCCCCCCTCAAGAGTACTCCTCATGAAAAACGACGACTTTGTGTTTTTTGAGGCGAAATATCTCAAAGACTACATATTTTAGAACTAAATGGTTAAATCTTATTTAATATTTGAACAAAAATATTGCATCTTAAAATATAATTCAAGATCACAGATTGCTCGACCAATCAGGAACGAGCCTCAAATTAGAGTCAAATTTTATAAATTATAATTTATTTGATATTTCTGCGTTAAAATCCTAAATTTCCGGTCTGATGAGCAATTTCTGAAACTCACCAAAATTCTTGAAATTAAAAATAAGGGGAACTTTCGGGGGTCTGTTCCGATATTCCGCCGGCCAAAATGATACTTCTCCAAAATAATTTAGGTATCTGTTTTTTAAAACACAGCAAAGCAGGTGGGGGTTATGTTATTTTCTGAAACCATACTCAATAATGTCTTAATACACGAGAACTCAGTAAAAAAGAATAGTTAATTATTCCTCAAAATGTTCTAATTTATCGGTAATCTTATAAAAGTACACTGACT